>JAWZYT010002290.1:0-2500 GCA_034508575.1 Petrolisthes manimaculis
TTAATGTATTTTATTCATTGGATGATGTGATATTATTTATTAATTAATGAATGAATTAAAGGTCTTATATATATATATATAATTTATATAACCTGTTGTGGTTGTTGGTTCTATTCAGTGCAAATACAGTAGCTACTCTCTTCCATACATACACACATACATACATACATACATACATACATACATACATACAAGTAATAAGGAATCCTTGTTTTATTAACCTAATAATAATGATAATAATAATAATAATAATAATAATAATAATAATAATAATAATAATAATAATAATAATAATAATAATAATAATAATAATAATAATAATAATAATAATAATAATAATAATAATAATAATAATAATAATAATAATTATTATTATTATTATTATTATTATTATTATTATTATTATTATTACTATTATTATTATTATTATTATTATTATTATTATTATTACTATTATTATTATTATTATTATTATTATTATTATTATTATTATAAGGATTTTTTTTTAAAGTTTGGTTTGGTTAGGTGAGGTGAGGTGAGGTGAGGTGAGGTCAGGTGAGGTTGAGGTGATGCAGCCTTGTAGTTAATTAATCTAGCCAGCCAGCCAGCCAGCCAGCCAGCCAGCCAGCCAGCCAGCCAGCCCACAGTTTAATGGTAAATATAATTGTGTTTTATTTCTTTCTTGAAGGAATACCATACCAGTTTTAATAATGTAAGTTGTTTATTTAATGTATTTTATTCATTGGATGATGTGATATTATTAATGAAATAAAGGTCTTATATATAAGCTGTTGTGGTTGTTGGTTGGTTCTATTCAGTGCCAATACAGTAGCTACTCTCTTCCATACATACACACACACACACACACACACACACACACACACATGTAATAAGGAATCCTTGTTTATTTAATGTATTTTATTCATTGGATGATGTGATATTATTAATTAAAGGTCTTATATATATAACCTGTTGTGGTTGTTGGTTGGTTGGCTATATTGAGTGGAAGTGCAGTAGGTAGCTTCACACTTGCATCCATACATACATACAAGTCCTCCCTTTTAATCCAACTCCCTACTCATTTGCATAGAGAAAACACTCTTATAATGCCATTTCACCTCCGTTTCACTACCACCAAGGAGCCAAAAGGGATCATTTTCACCTCAAATCACACCCCAAAAACGCCTTCACGCCATTCCTCAGCCAACCGACCTCCCCCACCTCGCCCATCCCTGTCGAACCTTTAAACTCTCCAAGTCCTAATTGTTTACCACAAAACCAACGGAACACTAAACCAACACAACCACAACCACAACCACAACCACATTACATTACATCCTCTCTCTCTAATAATAACAACAACAACAACAATAACAACAAGAACCATCCACAATAATAATAATAATAATAATAATAATAATAATAACGAATAATCAAGGGACGTAGCAATTGCAATACACAAAATAAAACAGAAGATGCATGCACATATATATCTACTTTTGGCACCTAAAATATCAGCAGGTTTTGGGACTTTGTTTTGAAATTATTCTAGCAATAAATAGGCATGTACAGATCGCTTCTCAAACCCAAATATATTAAATTTTCGGGTGTTTTGAGGCTGAATTTGGGATAGAAACGGTTACAGAAGATGCATGCACGTATCGACTTTTGGCACCTGTACAGTATATTGAAAATAGTCTTGCACTGAGTAAGCAGCATGTACAGATCATCGCTTCTGGGACCCCAAAATATCGACTATTTCGGGTGGTTTGAGGCTCAATTTGGGATATGAACGGCGGCTAGGAGATTTCTTTTAATAAGTCATTTCTGTTGATGTCCACTACGCTTACGACATTATTATTAATAATAATAATAATAATGATAATGAATCTTTTTAATTTAAATCGAACCAGCAATTCATTTATTCATATAAAAGCCTAAAATCATTCCATTTCCCTTCACATATTCAAATTACCGCCACCGCTCAAAGACACCCTACCTACCTACTCTCAGCCAATCACCACCCACCTATTTCATGTCGTATCAATAAACTCTTATATCTCACCCACCCAATACTCACTAAATCAACACCAAAACATCAACACATACATTCAAGGCCTCCTCTGTGTGTGTGTGTGTGTGTGTGTACCAACAGCTCACAATAACACTCAAATTACAGTAATAACGAGTGTTTCTATCAATCTTTCTTTCTTTCTTTCTCTCTCCCGCTCTCTCTCTCTCTCACTCTCTCTCTCGTACGTTTTCTGTCGATAATTTTCCCAGGACTAACTAGCCTAACCTTACCTAACGCATTTTATATAAAGCTTCACCTAAAACATATCAATTCAAATAATAATAATAATAATAATAATAATAATAATAATAATAATAATAATAGGTTAGGTTAGGTGAGGTTAGGTTTGGTTAGGTGAGGTTAGGTGAGGTTAGGTTTGGTTAGGTTTGGTTAGGTGAGGTTAGGTGAGGTTAGGTTAGGTGAGGT
>JAWZYT010002290.1:5000-10000 GCA_034508575.1 Petrolisthes manimaculis
CAACCACATTACATTACATCCTCTCTCTCTAATAATAACAACAACAACAACAATAACAACAAGAACCATCCACAATAATAATAATAATAATAATAATAATAATAATAACGAATAATCAAGGGACGTAGCAATTGCAATACACAAAATAAAACAGAAGATGCATGCACATATATATCTACTTTTGGCACCTAAAATATCAGCAGGTTTTGGGACTTTGTTTTGAAATTATTCTAGCAATAAATAGGCATGTACAGATCGCTTCTCAAACCCAAATATATTAAATTTTCGGGTGTTTTGAGGCTGAATTTGGGATAGAAACGGTTACAGAAGATGCATGCACGTATCGACTTTTGGCACCTGTACAGTATATTGAAAATAGTCTTGCACTGAGTAAGCAGCATGTACAGATCATCGCTTCTGGGACCCCAAAATATCGACTATTTCGGGTGGTTTGAGGCTCAATTTGGGATATGAACGGCGGCTAGGAGATTTCTTTTAATAAGTCATTTCTGTTGATGTCCACTACGCTTACGACATTATTATTAATAATAATAATAATAATGATAATGAATCTTTTTAATTTAAATCGAACCAGCAATTCATTTATTCATATAAAAGCCTAAAATCATTCCATTTCCCTTCACATATTCAAATTACCGCCACCGCTCAAAGACACCCTACCTACCTACTCTCAGCCAATCACCACCCACCTATTTCATGTCGTATCAATAAACTCTTATATCTCACCCACCCAATACTCACTAAATCAACACCAAAACATCAACACATACATTCAAGGCCTCCTCTGTGTGTGTGTGTGTGTGTGTGTACCAACAGCTCACAATAACACTCAAATTACAGTAATAACGAGTGTTTCTATCAATCTTTCTTTCTTTCTTTCTCTCTCCCGCTCTCTCTCTCTCTCACTCTCTCTCTCGTACGTTTTCTGTCGATAATTTTCCCAGGACTAACTAGCCTAACCTTACCTAACGCATTTTATATAAAGCTTCACCTAAAACATATCAATTCAAATAATAATAATAATAATAATAATAATAATAATAATAATAATAATAATAGGTTAGGTTAGGTGAGGTTAGGTTTGGTTAGGTGAGGTTAGGTGAGGTTAGGTTTGGTTAGGTTTGGGTAGGTGAGGTTAGGTGAGGTTAGGTTAGGTGAGGTTAGGTTTGGTTAGGTGAGGTTAGGTTTGGTTAGGTTAGGTTAGGTGAGGTTAGGTTAGGTTAGGTTAGGTTAGGTTAGGTTAGGTTAGGTTAGGTTAGGTTAGGTTAGGTTAGGTTAGGTTAGGTGAGGTTAGGTTAGGTTAGGTTAGGTTAGGTTAGGTTAGGTGAGGTGAGGTTAGGTTAGGTGAGGTAGGTTAGGTTAGGTTAGGTGAGGTTAGGTAGGTTAGGTAGGTTAGGTTAGGTTAGGTTAGGGTAGGTGAGGTTAGGTGAGGTTAGGTTAGGTTAGGTTAGGTTAGGTTAGGTTAGGTGAGGTTAGGTTAGGTGAGGTTAGGTTAGGTTAGGTGAGGTTAGGTTTGGTAGGTGAGGTTAGGTGAGGTTAGGTGAGGTTAGGTTAGGTTAGGTTAGGTTTGGTTAGGTGTGGTTAGGTGAGGTTAGGTGAGGTTTGGGTTTGGTGAGGTTAGGTGAGGTTAGGTGAGGTTAGGTTAGGTGAGGTGAGGTTAGGTGAGGTTAGGTTTGGTTAGGTTTGGTTAGGTGAGGTTAGGTTAGGGTTTGGTTAGGTGAGGTTTGGTGAGGTTAGGTGAGGTTTGGTTAGGTTAGGGTGAGTTTATGTGAGTTTCCGTGAGGTTAGGTTTGGTTAGGTTTGGTTAGGTAACTAATAATAATAATAAACTAATAATAATAATAATAATAATAATAATAATAATAATAATAATAATAATAATAATAATAATAATAATAATAATAATAATAATAATATTATTATTATTTTATTATTATTATTATTATTATTATTATTCTTATTCTTATTCTTATTCTTATTCTTATTCTTATCTTATTCTTATTCTTATTATTATTATTATAAGGATTTTTTAAAAGTTTGGTTAGGTGAGGTGAGGTGAGGTGAGGTGAGGTGAGGTGAGGTGAGGTGAGGTGAGGTGAGGTTGAGGTTGAGGTGATGCAGCCTTGTAGTTAATTAATCTAGCCAGCCAGCCAGCCAGCCAGACAGCCAGCCAGCCAGCCCAGCCAGCCCAGCCAGCCAGCCAGCCAGCCAGCCAGCCAGCCAGCCAGCCAGCCAGCCAGCCCAGCAGTTTAATGGTAAATATAATTGTGTTTTATTTATTTCTTGAAGGAATACCATACCAGTTTTTATAATGTAAGTTGTTTATTTAATGTATTTTATTCATTGGATGATGTGATATTATTTATTATTAATGAATGAATTAAAGGTCTTATATATATATATAATTTATATAACCTGGTTGTGGTTGTTGGTTCGATTCGTGCAAATACAGTAGCTACTCTCTCCATACATACACACATACATACATACATACATACATACATACATACATACAAGTAATATGGAATCCTTGTTTTATAACCTAATAATAATGATAATAATAATAATAATAATAATAATAATAATAATAATAATAATAATAATAATAATAATAATAATAATAATAATAATAATAATAATAATAATAATAATAATAATAATAATAATAATAATAATAATAATATATAGATTAGTTATTATTTTGTTATTATTATTATTATTATTATTAGTATTATTATTACTATTATTATTATTATTATTATTATTATTATTATTACTATTATTATTAGTATTATTATTATTATTATTATTATTATAAGGATTTTTTTTTAAAGTTTGGTTTGGTTAGGTGAGGTGAGGTGAGGTGAGGTGAGGTCAGGTGAGGTTGAGGTGATGCAGCCTTGTAGTTAATTAATCTAGCCAGCCAGCCAGCCAGCCAGCCAGCCAGCCAGCCAGCCAGCCAGCCCACAGTTTAATGGTAAATATAATTGTGTTTTATTTCTTTCTTGAAGGAATACCATACCAGGTTTAATAATGTAAGTTGTTTATTTAATGTATTTTATTCATTGGATGATGTGATATTATTATGAAATAAAGGTCTTATATATAAGCTGTTGTGGTGGTTGGTTGGTTCTATTCAGTGCCAATACAGTAGCTACTCTCTTCCATACATACACACACACACACACACACACACACACACACACATGTAATAAGGAATCCTTGTTTATTTAATGTATTTTATTCATTGGATGATGTGATATTATTAATTAAAGGTCTTATATATATAACCTGTTGTGGTTGTTGGTTGGTTGGCTATATTGAGTGGAAGTGCAGTAGGTAGCTTCACACTTGCATCCATACATACATACAAGTCCTCCCTTTTAATCCAACTCCCTACTCATTTGCATAGAGAAAACACTCTTATAATGCCATTTCACCTCCGTTTCACTACCACCAAGGAGCCAAAAGGGATCATTTTCACCTCAAATCACACCCCAAAAACGCCTTCACGCCATTCCTCAGCCAACCGACCTCCCCCACCTCGCCCATCCCTGTCGAACCTTTAAACTCTCCAAGTCCTAATTGTTTACCACAAAACCAACGGAACACTAAACCAACACAACCACAACCACAACCACAACCACATTACATTACATCCTCTCTCTCTAATAATAACAACAACAACAACAATAACAACAAGAACCATCCACAATAATAATAATAATAATAATAATAATAATAATAACGAATAATCAAGGGACGTAGCAATTGCAATACACAAAATAAAACAGAAGATGCATGCACATATATATCTACTTTTGGCACCTAAAATATCAGCAGGTTTTGGGACTTTGTTTTGAAATTATTCTAGCAATAAATAGGCATGTACAGATCGCTTCTCAAACCCAAATATATTAAATTTTCGGGTGTTTTGAGGCTGAATTTGGGATAGAAACGGTTACAGAAGATGCATGCACGTATCGACTTTTGGCACCTGTACAGTATATTGAAAATAGTCTTGCACTGAGTAAGCAGCATGTACAGATCATCGCTTCTGGGACCCCAAAATATCGACTATTTCGGGTGGTTTGAGGCTCAATTTGGGATATGAACGGCGGCTAGGAGATTTCTTTTAATAAGTCATTTCTGTTGATGTCCACTACGCTTACGACATTATTATTAATAATAATAATAATAATGATAATGAATCTTTTTAATTTAAATCGAACCAGCAATTCATTTATTCATATAAAAGCCTAAAATCATTCCATTTCCCTTCACATATTCAAATTACCGCCACCGCTCAAAGACACCCTACCTACCTACTCTCAGCCAATCACCACCCACCTATTTCATGTCGTATCAATAAACTCTTATATCTCACCCACCCAATACTCACTAAATCAACACCAAAACATCAACACATACATTCAAGGCCTCCTCTGTGTGTGTGTGTGTGTGTGTGTACCAACAGCTCACAATAACACTCAAATTACAGTAATAACGAGTGTTTCTATCAATCTTTCTTTCTTTCTTTCTCTCTCCCGCTCTCTCTCTCTCTCACTCTCTCTCTCGTACGTTTTCTGTCGATAATTTTCCCAGGACTAACTAGCCTAACCTTACCTAACGCATTTTATATAAAGCTTCACCTAAAACATATCAATTCAAATAATAATAATAATAATAATAATAATAATAATAATAATAATAATAATAGGTTAGGTTAGGTGAGGTTAGGTTTGGTTAGGTGAGGTTAGGTGAGGTTAGGTTTGGTTAGGTTTGGTTAGGTGAGGTTAGGTGAGGTTAGGTTAGGTGAGGTTAGGTTTGGTTAGGTGAGGTTAGGTTTGGTTAGGTTAGGTTAGGTGAGGTTAGGTTAGGTTAGGTTAGGTTAGGTTAGGTTAGGTTAGGTTAGGTTAGGTTAGGTTAGGTTAGGTTAGGTTAGGTTAGGTTAGGTGAGGTTAGGTTAGGTTAGGTTA
>JAWZYT010002290.1:12500-17500 GCA_034508575.1 Petrolisthes manimaculis
ACATTACATTACATTACATCCTCTCTCTCTAATAATAACAACAATAACAACAAGAACCATCCACAATAATAATAATAATAATAATAATAATAACGAATAATCAAGGGACGTAGCAATTGCAATACAGAAAATAAAACAGAAGATGCATGCACATATCTACTTTTGGCACCTAAAATATCAGCATGTTTTGGGACTTTGTTTTGAAATTAGTCTAGCAATAAATAGGCATGTACAGATCGCTTCTCAAACCCAAATAGTTTAAATTTTCGGGTGTTTTGAGGCTGAATTTGGGATAGAAACGGTTACAGAAGATGCATGCACGTATCGACTTTTGGCACCTGTACAGTATATTGAAAATAGTCTTGCACTGAGTAAGCAGCATGTACAGATCATCGCTTCTGGGACCCCAAAAGATCGACTATTTCGGCTGGTTTGAGGCTGAATTGGGGATATGAACGGGGGCTAGGAGATTTCTTTTAATAACTCATTTCTGTTGATCTCCACTACGCTTAGGACATTATTAATAATAATAATAATAATAATAATAATGATAATGAATCTTTTTAATTTAAATCGAACCAGCAATTCATTTATTCATATAAAAGCCTAAAATCATTCCATTTCCCTTCACATATTCAAATTACCGCCACCGCTCAAAGACACCCTACCTACCTACTCTCAGCCAATCACCACCCACCTATTTCATGTCGCATCAATAAACTCTTATATCTCACCCAATACTCACTAAATCAACACCAAAACATCAACACATACATTCAAGGCCTCCTCTGTGTGTGTGTGTGTGTGTACCAACAGCTCACAATAACACTCAAATTACAGTAATAACGAGTGTTTCTATCAATCTTTCTTTCTTTCTTTCTTTCTTTCTTTCTCTCTCTCTCTCTCACTCTCTCTCTCGTACGTTTTCTGTCGATAATTTTCCCAGGACTAACTAGCCTAACCTTACCTAACGCATTTTATATATAGCTTCACCTAAAACATATCAATTCAAATAATAATAATAATAATAATAATAATAATAATAATAATAATAATAATAATAATAGGTTAGGTTAGGTGAGGTTAGGTTTGGTTAGGTGAGGTTAGGTGAGGTTAGGTTTGGTTAGGTTTGGTTAGGTGAGGTTAGGTGAGGTTAGGTTAGGTGAGGTTAGGTTTGGTTAGGTGAGGTTAGGTTTGGTTAGGTTAGGTTAGGTTAGGTTAGGTTAGGTTAGGTTAGGTGAGGTTAGGTGAGGTTAGGTTAGGTGAGGTTAGGTTTGGTTAGGTGAGGTTAGGTTTGGTTAGGTTAGGTTAGGTTAGGTTAGGTTAGGTTAGGTTAGGTTAGGTTAGGTTAGGTTAGGTTAGGTTAGGTTAGGTTAGGTTAGGTTAGGTTAGGTGAGGTTATATTTGGTTAGGTTTGGTTAGGTGAGGTTAGGTTTGGTTAGGTTTGGTTAGGTGAGGTTAGGTGAGGTTAGGTTAGGTTAGGTTTGGTTAGGTTTGGTGAGGTTAGGAGAGGTTAGGTGAGGTTAGGTTTGGTTAGGTGAGGTTAGGTGAGGTTATATTTGGTTAGGTGAGGTTAGGTTTGGTTAGGTGAGGTTAGGTTTGGTTAGGTGAGGTTAGGTTTGGTGAGGTGAGGTTAGGTTTGGTTAGGTGAGGTTTGGTTTGGTGAGGTTAGGTTTGGTTAGGTGAGGTTAGGTGAGTTTACATGAGGTTAGGTTTGGTTAGGTGAGGTTAGGTTAGGTTAGGTGAGGTTAGGTTTGGTTAGGTGAGGTTATATTTGGTTAGGTGAGGTTAGGTGAGGTTAGGTTTGGTTAGGTTTGGTGAGGTTAGGAGAGGTTAGGTGAGGTTAGGTTTGGTTAGGTGAGGTTAGGTGAGGTTATATTTGGTTAGGTGAGGTTAGGTTTGGTTAGGTGAGGTTAGGTTTGGTTAGGTGAGGTTTGGTTTGGTGAGGTTAGGTGAGGTTAGGTTTGGTTAGGTGAGGTTAGGTGAGGTTTGGTTAGGTTAGGTGAGTTTATGTGAGTTTCCGTGAGGTTAGGTTTGGTTAGGTAATAATAATAATAATAATAATAATAATTATTATTATTATTATTATTATTATTACTATTATTATTATTATTATTATTATTATTATTATTATTATTATTATTATTATTATTATTATTACTATTATTATTATTATTATTATTATTATTATTATTATTATTATTATTATTATTATTATTATTATTATTATTATTATTATTATTATTATTATTATTTTTATTATTATTATTATTATTATTATAAGGATTTTTTTTAAAGTTTGGTTAGGTTAGGTGAGGTGAGGTGAGGTGAGGTGAGGTGAGGTTAGGTGAGGTGAGGTGAGGTGAGGTGAGGTGAGGTGAGGTGAGGTGAGGTGAGGTGATGCAGCCTTGTAGTTAATTAATCTAGCCAGCCAGCCAGCCAGCCAGCCAGCCAGCCAGCCAGCCAGCCAGCCAGCCAGCCAGCCAGCCAGCCAGCCAGCCAGCCAGCCAGCCAGCCAGCCAGCCAGCCAGCCCACAGTTTAATGGTAAATATAATTGTGTTTTATTTATTTATTTATTGAAGGAATACCTTACCAGTTTTTATAATGTAAGTTGTTTATTTAATGTATTTTATTCATTGGATGATGTTATATTATTTATTAATTAATGAATTAATTAAAGGTCTTATATATATATATATAATTTATATAACCTGTTGTGGTTGTTGGTTCTATTCAGTGCCAATACAGTAGCTACTCTCTTCCATACATACACACATACATACATACATACATACATACATACATACATACATACATACAAGTAATAAGGAATCCTTGTTTTATTAACCTAATAATAATGATAATAATAATAATAATAATAATAATAATTATAATTATTATTATTATTATTATTATTATTATTATTATTATTATTATTATTATTATTATTATTATTATTATTATTATTATTATTATTATTATTACTATTATTATTATTATTATTATTATTATTATTATAAGGATTTTTTTTTAAAGTTTGGTTTGGTTAGGTGAGGTGAGGTGAGGTGAGGTGAGGTGAGGTGAGGTGAGGTGAAGTGAAGTGAAGTGAAGTGAGGTGAGGTGAGGTGAGGTTGAGGTTGAGGTTGAGGTGATGCAGCCTTGTAGTTAATTAATCTAGCCAGCCAGCCAGCCAGCCAGCCAGCCAGCCAGCCAGCCAGCCAGCCAGCCAGCCAGCCAGCCAGCCAGCCCACAGTTTAATGGTAAATATAATTGTGTTTTATTTCTTTCTTGAAGGAATACCATACCAGTTTTAATAATGTAAGTTGTTTATTTAATGTATTTTATTCATTGGATGATGTGATATTATTTATTAATTAAAGGTGTTATATATAAGCTGTTGTGGTTGTTGGTTCTATTCAGTGCCAATACAGTAGCTACTCTCTTCCATACATACACACACACACACACACACACACACACACACACACATGTAATAAGGAATCCTTGTTTATTTAATGTATTTTATTCATTGGATGATGTGATATTATTAATTAAAGGTCTTATATATATATAACCTGTTGTGGTTGTTGGTTGGTTGGCTATAGTCAGTGGAAAGTACAGTAGGTAGCTTCACACTTGCATCCATACATACATACATACATACAAGTCCTCCCTTTTAATCCAACTCCCTACTCATTTGCATAGAGAAAACACTCTTATAATGCCATTTCACCTCCGTTTCACTACCACCAAGGGGCCAAAAGGGATCATTTTCACCTCAAATCACACCCCAAAAACGCCTTCACGCCATTCCTCAGCCAACCGACCTTTAAACTCTCCAAGTCCTAATTGTTTACCACAAAACCAACGGAACACTAAACCAACACAACCACAACCACAACCACAACCACATTACATTACATCCTCTCTCTCTAATAATAACAACAACAACAACAATAACAACAAGAACCATCCACAATAATAATAATAATAATAATAATAATAATAATAACGAATAATCAAGGGACGTAGCAATTGCAATACACAAAATAAAACAGAAGATGCATGCACATATATATCTACTTTTGGCACCTAAAATATCAGCAGGTTTTGGGACTTTGTTTTGAAATTATTCTAGCAATAAATAGGCATGTACAGATCGCTTCTCAAACCCAAATATATTAAATTTTCGGGTGTTTTGAGGCTGAATTTGGGATAGAAACGGTTACAGAAGATGCATGCACGTATCGACTTTTGGCACCTGTACAGTATATTGAAAATAGTCTTGCACTGAGTAAGCATGTACAGATCATCGCTTCTGGGACCCCAAAATATCGACTATTTCGGGTGGTTTGAGGCTGAATTTGGGATATGAACGGCGGCTAGGAGATTTCTTTTAATAAGTCATTTCTGTTGATGTCCACTACGCTTACGACATTATTATTAATAATAATAATAATAATGATAATGAATCTTTTTAATTTAAATCGAACCAGCAATTCATTTATTCATATAAAAGCCTAAAATCATTCCATTTCCCTTCACATATTCAAATTACCGCCACCGCTCAAAGACACCCTACCTACCTACTCTCAGCCAATCACCACCCACCTATTTCATGTCGTATCAATAAACTCTTATATCTCACCCACCCAATACTCACTAAATCAACACCAAAACATCAACACATACATTCAAGGCCTCCTCTGTGTGTGTGTGTGTGTGTGTGTACCAACAGCTCACAATAACACTCAAATTACAGTAATAACGAGTGTTTCTATCAATCTTTCTTTCTTTCTTTCTCTCTCCCGCTCTCTCTCTCTCTCACTCTCTCTCTCGTACGTTTTCTGTCGATAATTTTCCCAGGACTAACTAGCCTAACCTTACCTAACGCATTTTATATAAAGCTTCACCTAAAACATATCAATTCAAATAATAATAATAATAATAATAATAATAATAATAATAATAATAATAATAGGTTAGGTTAGGTGAGGTT
>JAWZYT010002290.1:27500-55000 GCA_034508575.1 Petrolisthes manimaculis
TTGGCTATATTGAGTGGAAGTGCAGTAGGTAGCTTCACACTTGCATCCATACATACATACAAGTCCTCCCTTTTAATCCAACTCCCTACTCATTTGCATAGAGAAAACACTCTTATAATGCCATTTCACCTCCGTTTCACTACCACCAAGGAGCCAAAAGGGATCATTTTCACCTCAAATCACACCCCAAAAACGCCTTCACGCCATTCCTCAGCCAACCGACCTCCCCCACCTCGCCCATCCCTGTCGAACCTTTAAACTCTCCAAGTCCTAATTGTTTACCACAAAACCAACGGAACACTAAACCAACACAACCACAACCACAACCACAACCACATTACATTACATCCTCTCTCTCTAATAATAACAACAACAACAACAATAACAACAAGAACCATCCACAATAATAATAATAATAATAATAATAATAATAATAACGAATAATCAAGGGACGTAGCAATTGCAATACACAAAATAAAACAGAAGATGCATGCACATATATATCTACTTTTGGCACCTAAAATATCAGCAGGTTTTGGGACTTTGTTTTGAAATTATTCTAGCAATAAATAGGCATGTACAGATCGCTTCTGAAACCCAAATATATTAAATTTTCGGGTGTTTTGAGGCTGAATTTGGGATAGAAACGGTTACAGAAGATGCATGCACGTATCGACTTTTGGCACCTGTACAGTATATTGAAAATAGTCTTGCACTGAGTAAGCAGCATGTACAGATCATCGCTTCTGGGACCCCAAAATATCGACTATTTCGGGTGGTTTGAGGCTCAATTTGGGATATGAACGGCGGCTAGGAGATTTCTTTTAATAAGTCATTTCTGTTGATGTCCACTACGCTTACGACATTATTATTAATAATAATAATAATAATGATAATGAATCTTTTTAATTTAAATCGAACCAGCAATTCATTTATTCATATAAAAGCCTAAAATCATTCCATTTCCCTTCACATATTCAAATTACCGCCACCGCTCAAAGACACCCTACCTACCTACTCTCAGCCAATCACCACCCACCTATTTCATGTCGTATCAATAAACTCTTATATCTCACCCACCCAATACTCACTAAATCAACACCAAAACATCAACACATACATTCAAGGCCTCCTCTGTGTGTGTGTGTGTGTGTGTGTACCAACAGCTCACAATAACACTCAAATTACAGTAATAACGAGTGTTTCTATCAATCTTTCTTTCTTTCTTTCTCTCTCCCGCTCTCTCTCTCTCTCACTCTCTCTCTCGTACGTTTTCTGTCGATAATTTTCCCAGGACTAACTAGCCTAACCTTACCTAACGCATTTTATATAAAGCTTCACCTAAAACATATCAATTCAAATAATAATAATAATAATAATAATAATAATAATAATAATAATAATAATAGGTTAGGTTAGGTGAGGTTAGGTTTGGTTAGGTGAGGTTAGGTGAGGTTAGGTTTGGTTAGGTTTGGTTAGGTGAGGTTAGGTGAGGTTAGGTTAGGTGAGGTTAGGTTTGGTTAGGTGAGGTTAGGTTTGGTTAGGTTAGGTTAGGTGAGGTTAGGTTAGGTTAGGTTAGGTTAGGTTAGGTTAGGTTAGGTTAGGTTAGGTTAGGTTAGGTTAGGTTAGGTTAGGTTAGGTTAGGTGAGGTTAGGTTAGGTTAGGTTAGGTTAGGTTAGGTTAGGTGAGGTGAGGTTAGGTTAGGTGAGGTTAGGTTAGGTTAGGTTAGGTGAGGTTAGGTTAGGTTAGGTTAGGTTAGGTTAGGTTAGGTTAGGTGAGGTTAGGTGAGGTTAGGTTAGGTTAGGTTAGGTTAGGTTAGGTTAGGTGAGGTTAGGTTAGGTGAGGTTAGGTTAGGTTAGGTGAGGTTAGGTTTGGTTAGGTGAGGTTAGGTGAGGTTAGGTGAGGTTAGGTTAGGTTAGGTTAGGTTTGGTTAGGTGAGGTTAGGTGAGGTTAGGTGAGGTTTGGTTTGGTGAGGTTAGGTGAGGTTAGGTGAGGTTAGGTTAGGTGAGGTGAGGTTAGGTGAGGTTAGGTTTGGTTAGGTTTGGTTAGGTGAGGTTAGGTTAGGTTTGGTTAGGTGAGGTTTGGTGAGGTTAGGTGAGGTTTGGTTAGGTTAGGTGAGTTTATGTGAGTTTCCGTGAGGTTAGGTTTGGTTAGGTTTGGTTAGGTAATAATAATAATAATAATAATAATAATAATAATAATAATAATAATAATAATAATAATAATAATAATAATAATAATAATAATAATAATAATAATAATAATAATAATAATTATTATTATTATTATTATTATTATTATTATTCTTATTATTATTCTTATTCTTATTCTTATTCTTATTCTTATTCTTATTCTTATTCTTATTCTTATTATTATTATTATAAGGATTTTTTTAAAAGTTTGGTTAGGTGAGGTGAGGTGAGGTGAGGTGAGGTGAGGTGAGGTGAGGTGAGGTTGAGGTTGAGGTGATGCAGCCTTGTAGTTAATTAATCTAGCCAGCCAGCCAGCCAGCCAGACAGCCAGCCAGCCAGCCAGCCAGCCAGCCAGCCAGCCAGCCAGCCAGCCAGCCAGCCAGCCAGCCAGCCAGCCAGCCAGCCAGCCCACAGTTTAATGGTAAATATAATTGTGTTTTATTTATTTCTTGAAGGAATACCATACCAGTTTTTATAATGTAAGTTGTTTATTTAATGTATTTTATTCATTGGATGATGTGATATTATTTATTAATTAATGAATGAATTAAAGGTCTTATATATATATATATAATTTATATAACCTGTTGTGGTTGTTGGTTCTATTCAGTGCAAATACAGTAGCTACTCTCTTCCATACATACACACATACATACATACATACATACATACATACATACATACAAGTAATAAGGAATCCTTGTTTTATTAACCTAATAATAATGATAATAATAATAATAATAATAATAATAATAATAATAATAATAATAATAATAATAATAATAATAATAATAATAATAATAATAATAATAATAATAATAATAATAATAATAATAATAATAATAATAATAATAATAATTATTATTATTATTATTATTATTATTATTATTATTATTATTATTACTATTATTATTATTATTATTATTATTATTATTATTATTACTATTATTATTATTATTATTATTATTATTATTATTATTATTATAAGGATTTTTTTTTAAAGTTTGGTTTGGTTAGGTGAGGTGAGGTGAGGTGAGGTGAGGTCAGGTGAGGTTGAGGTGATGCAGCCTTGTAGTTAATTAATCTAGCCAGCCAGCCAGCCAGCCAGCCAGCCAGCCAGCCAGCCAGCCAGCCCACAGTTTAATGGTAAATATAATTGTGTTTTATTTCTTTCTTGAAGGAATACCATACCAGTTTTAATAATGTAAGTTGTTTATTTAATGTATTTTATTCATTGGATGATGTGATATTATTAATGAAATAAAGGTCTTATATATAAGCTGTTGTGGTTGTTGGTTGGTTCTATTCAGTGCCAATACAGTAGCTACTCTCTTCCATACATACACACACACACACACACACACACACACACACACATGTAATAAGGAATCCTTGTTTATTTAATGTATTTTATTCATTGGATGATGTGATATTATTAATTAAAGGTCTTATATATATAACCTGTTGTGGTTGTTGGTTGGTTGGCTATATTGAGTGGAAGTGCAGTAGGTAGCTTCACACTTGCATCCATACATACATACAAGTCCTCCCTTTTAATCCAACTCCCTACTCATTTGCATAGAGAAAACACTCTTATAATGCCATTTCACCTCCGTTTCACTACCACCAAGGAGCCAAAAGGGATCATTTTCACCTCAAATCACACCCCAAAAACGCCTTCACGCCATTCCTCAGCCAACCGACCTCCCCCACCTCGCCCATCCCTGTCGAACCTTTAAACTCTCCAAGTCCTAATTGTTTACCACAAAACCAACGGAACACTAAACCAACACAACCACAACCACAACCACAACCACATTACATTACATCCTCTCTCTCTAATAATAACAACAACAACAACAATAACAACAAGAACCATCCACAATAATAATAATAATAATAATAATAATAATAATAACGAATAATCAAGGGACGTAGCAATTGCAATACACAAAATAAAACAGAAGATGCATGCACATATATATCTACTTTTGGCACCTAAAATATCAGCAGGTTTTGGGACTTTGTTTTGAAATTATTCTAGCAATAAATAGGCATGTACAGATCGCTTCTCAAACCCAAATATATTAAATTTTCGGGTGTTTTGAGGCTGAATTTGGGATAGAAACGGTTACAGAAGATGCATGCACGTATCGACTTTTGGCACCTGTACAGTATATTGAAAATAGTCTTGCACTGAGTAAGCAGCATGTACAGATCATCGCTTCTGGGACCCCAAAATATCGACTATTTCGGGTGGTTTGAGGCTCAATTTGGGATATGAACGGCGGCTAGGAGATTTCTTTTAATAAGTCATTTCTGTTGATGTCCACTACGCTTACGACATTATTATTAATAATAATAATAATAATGATAATGAATCTTTTTAATTTAAATCGAACCAGCAATTCATTTATTCATATAAAAGCCTAAAATCATTCCATTTCCCTTCACATATTCAAATTACCGCCACCGCTCAAAGACACCCTACCTACCTACTCTCAGCCAATCACCACCCACCTATTTCATGTCGTATCAATAAACTCTTATATCTCACCCACCCAATACTCACTAAATCAACACCAAAACATCAACACATACATTCAAGGCCTCCTCTGTGTGTGTGTGTGTGTGTGTGTACCAACAGCTCACAATAACACTCAAATTACAGTAATAACGAGTGTTTCTATCAATCTTTCTTTCTTTCTTTCTCTCTCCCGCTCTCTCTCTCTCTCACTCTCTCTCTCGTACGTTTTCTGTCGATAATTTTCCCAGGACTAACTAGCCTAACCTTACCTAACGCATTTTATATAAAGCTTCACCTAAAACATATCAATTCAAATAATAATAATAATAATAATAATAATAATAATAATAATAATAATAATAGGTTAGGTTAGGTGAGGTTAGGTTTGGTTAGGTGAGGTTAGGTGAGGTTAGGTTTGGTTAGGTTTGGTTAGGTGAGGTTAGGTGAGGTTAGGTTAGGTGAGGTTAGGTTTGGTTAGGTGAGGTTAGGTTTGGTTAGGTTAGGTTAGGTGAGGTTAGGTTAGGTTAGGTTAGGTTAGGTTAGGTTAGGTTAGGTTAGGTTAGGTTAGGTTAGGTTAGGTTAGGTTAGGTTAGGTTAGGTGAGGTTAGGTTAGGTTAGGTTAGGTTAGGTTAGGTTAGGTGAGGTGAGGTTAGGTTAGGTGAGGTTAGGTTAGGTTAGGTTAGGTGAGGTTAGGTTAGGTTAGGTTAGGTTAGGTTAGGTTAGGTTAGGTGAGGTTAGGTGAGGTTAGGTTAGGTTAGGTTAGGTTAGGTTAGGTTAGGTGAGGTTAGGTTAGGTGAGGTTAGGTTAGGTTAGGTGAGGTTAGGTTTGGTTAGGTGAGGTTAGGTGAGGTTAGGTGAGGTTAGGTTAGGTTAGGTTAGGTTTGGTTAGGTGAGGTTAGGTGAGGTTAGGTGAGGTTTGGTTTGGTGAGGTTAGGTGAGGTTAGGTGAGGTTAGGTTAGGTGAGGTGAGGTTAGGTGAGGTTAGGTTTGGTTAGGTTTGGTTAGGTGAGGTTAGGTTAGGTTTGGTTAGGTGAGGTTTGGTGAGGTTAGGTGAGGTTTGGTTAGGTTAGGTGAGTTTATGTGAGTTTCCGTGAGGTTAGGTTTGGTTAGGTTTGGTTAGGTAATAATAATAATAATAATAATAATAATAATAATAATAATAATAATAATAATAATAATAATAATAATAATAATAATAATAATAATAATAATAATAATAATAATAATAATTATTATTATTATTATTATTATTATTATTATTCTTATTATTATTCTTATTCTTATTCTTATTCTTATTCTTATTCTTATTCTTATTCTTATTCTTATTATTATTATTATAAGGATTTTTTTAAAAGTTTGGTTAGGTGAGGTGAGGTGAGGTGAGGTGAGGTGAGGTGAGGTGAGGTGAGGTGAGGTGAGGTTGAGGTTGAGGTGATGCAGCCTTGTAGTTAATTAATCTAGCCAGCCAGCCAGCCAGCCAGACAGCCAGCCAGCCAGCCAGCCAGCCAGCCAGCCAGCCAGCCAGCCAGCCAGCCAGCCAGCCAGCCAGCCAGCCAGCCAGCCCACAGTTTAATGGTAAATATAATTGTGTTTTATTTATTTCTTGAAGGAATACCATACCAGTTTTTATAATGTAAGTTGTTTATTTAATGTATTTTATTCATTGGATGATGTGATATTATTTATTAATTAATGAATGAATTAAAGGTCTTATATATATATATATAATTTATATAACCTGTTGTGGTTGTTGGTTCTATTCAGTGCAAATACAGTAGCTACTCTCTTCCATACATACACACATACATACATACATACATACATACATACATACATACAAGTAATAAGGAATCCTTGTTTTATTAACCTAATAATAATGATAATAATAATAATAATAATAATAATAATAATAATAATAATAATAATAATAATAATAATAATAATAATAATAATAATAATAATAATAATAATAATAATAATAATAATAATAATAATAATAATAATAATAATAATAATTATTATTATTATTATTATTATTATTATTATTATTATTATTATTACTATTATTATTATTATTATTATTATTATTATTATTATTACTATTATTATTATTATTATTATTATTATTATTATTATTATTATAAGGATTTTTTTTTAAAGTTTGGTTTGGTTAGGTGAGGTGAGGTGAGGTGAGGTGAGGTCAGGTGAGGTTGAGGTGATGCAGCCTTGTAGTTAATTAATCTAGCCAGCCAGCCAGCCAGCCAGCCAGCCAGCCAGCCAGCCAGCCAGCCCACAGTTTAATGGTAAATATAATTGTGTTTTATTTCTTTCTTGAAGGAATACCATACCAGTTTTAATAATGTAAGTTGTTTATTTAATGTATTTTATTCATTGGATGATGTGATATTATTAATGAAATAAAGGTCTTATATATAAGCTGTTGTGGTTGTTGGTTGGTTCTATTCAGTGCCAATACAGTAGCTACTCTCTTCCATACATACACACACACACACACACACACACACACACACACATGTAATAAGGAATCCTTGTTTATTTAATGTATTTTATTCATTGGATGATGTGATATTATTAATTAAAGGTCTTATATATATAACCTGTTGTGGTTGTTGGTTGGTTGGCTATATTGAGTGGAAGTGCAGTAGGTAGCTTCACACTTGCATCCATACATACATACAAGTCCTCCCTTTTAATCCAACTCCCTACTCATTTGCATAGAGAAAACACTCTTATAATGCCATTTCACCTCCGTTTCACTACCACCAAGGAGCCAAAAGGGATCATTTTCACCTCAAATCACACCCCAAAAACGCCTTCACGCCATTCCTCAGCCAACCGACCTCCCCCACCTCGCCCATCCCTGTCGAACCTTTAAACTCTCCAAGTCCTAATTGTTTACCACAAAACCAACGGAACACTAAACCAACACAACCACAACCACAACCACAACCACATTACATTACATCCTCTCTCTCTAATAATAACAACAACAACAACAATAACAACAAGAACCATCCACAATAATAATAATAATAATAATAATAATAATAATAACGAATAATCAAGGGACGTAGCAATTGCAATACACAAAATAAAACAGAAGATGCATGCACATATATATCTACTTTTGGCACCTAAAATATCAGCAGGTTTTGGGACTTTGTTTTGAAATTATTCTAGCAATAAATAGGCATGTACAGATCGCTTCTCAAACCCAAATATATTAAATTTTCGGGTGTTTTGAGGCTGAATTTGGGATAGAAACGGTTACAGAAGATGCATGCACGTATCGACTTTTGGCACCTGTACAGTATATTGAAAATAGTCTTGCACTGAGTAAGCAGCATGTACAGATCATCGCTTCTGGGACCCCAAAATATCGACTATTTCGGGTGGTTTGAGGCTCAATTTGGGATATGAACGGCGGCTAGGAGATTTCTTTTAATAAGTCATTTCTGTTGATGTCCACTACGCTTACGACATTATTATTAATAATAATAATAATAATGATAATGAATCTTTTTAATTTAAATCGAACCAGCAATTCATTTATTCATATAAAAGCCTAAAATCATTCCATTTCCCTTCACATATTCAAATTACCGCCACCGCTCAAAGACACCCTACCTACCTACTCTCAGCCAATCACCACCCACCTATTTCATGTCGTATCAATAAACTCTTATATCTCACCCACCCAATACTCACTAAATCAACACCAAAACATCAACACATACATTCAAGGCCTCCTCTGTGTGTGTGTGTGTGTGTGTGTACCAACAGCTCACAATAACACTCAAATTACAGTAATAACGAGTGTTTCTATCAATCTTTCTTTCTTTCTTTCTCTCTCCCGCTCTCTCTCTCTCTCACTCTCTCTCTCGTACGTTTTCTGTCGATAATTTTCCCAGGACTAACTAGCCTAACCTTACCTAACGCATTTTATATAAAGCTTCACCTAAAACATATCAATTCAAATAATAATAATAATAATAATAATAATAATAATAATAATAATAATAATAGGTTAGGTTAGGTGAGGTTAGGTTTGGTTAGGTGAGGTTAGGTGAGGTTAGGTTTGGTTAGGTTTGGTTAGGTGAGGTTAGGTGAGGTTAGGTTAGGTGAGGTTAGGTTTGGTTAGGTGAGGTTAGGTTTGGTTAGGTTAGGTTAGGTGAGGTTAGGTTAGGTTAGGTTAGGTTAGGTTAGGTTAGGTTAGGTTAGGTTAGGTTAGGTTAGGTTAGGTTAGGTTAGGTTAGGTTAGGTGAGGTTAGGTTAGGTTAGGTTAGGTTAGGTTAGGTTAGGTGAGGTGAGGTTAGGTTAGGTGAGGTTAGGTTAGGTTAGGTTAGGTGAGGTTAGGTTAGGTTAGGTTAGGTTAGGTTAGGTTAGGTTAGGTGAGGTTAGGTGAGGTTAGGTTAGGTTAGGTTAGGTTAGGTTAGGTTAGGTGAGGTTAGGTTAGGTGAGGTTAGGTTAGGTTAGGTGAGGTTAGGTTTGGTTAGGTGAGGTTAGGTGAGGTTAGGTGAGGTTAGGTTAGGTTAGGTTAGGTTTGGTTAGGTGAGGTTAGGTGAGGTTAGGTGAGGTTTGGTTTGGTGAGGTTAGGTGAGGTTAGGTGAGGTTAGGTTAGGTGAGGTGAGGTTAGGTGAGGTTAGGTTTGGTTAGGTTTGGTTAGGTGAGGTTAGGTTAGGTTTGGTTAGGTGAGGTTTGGTGAGGTTAGGTGAGGTTTGGTTAGGTTAGGTGAGTTTATGTGAGTTTCCGTGAGGTTAGGTTTGGTTAGGTTTGGTTAGGTAATAATAATAATAATAATAATAATAATAATAATAATAATAATAATAATAATAATAATAATAATAATAATAATAATAATAATAATAATAATAATAATAATAATAATAATTATTATTATTATTATTATTATTATTATTATTCTTATTATTATTCTTATTCTTATTCTTATTCTTATTCTTATTCTTATTCTTATTCTTATTCTTATTATTATTATTATAAGGATTTTTTTAAAAGTTTGGTTAGGTGAGGTGAGGTGAGGTGAGGTGAGGTGAGGTGAGGTGAGGTGAGGTGAGGTGAGGTTGAGGTTGAGGTGATGCAGCCTTGTAGTTAATTAATCTAGCCAGCCAGCCAGCCAGCCAGACAGCCAGCCAGCCAGCCAGCCAGCCAGCCAGCCAGCCAGCCAGCCAGCCAGCCAGCCAGCCAGCCAGCCAGCCAGCCAGCCCACAGTTTAATGGTAAATATAATTGTGTTTTATTTATTTCTTGAAGGAATACCATACCAGTTTTTATAATGTAAGTTGTTTATTTAATGTATTTTATTCATTGGATGATGTGATATTATTTATTAATTAATGAATGAATTAAAGGTCTTATATATATATATATAATTTATATAACCTGTTGTGGTTGTTGGTTCTATTCAGTGCAAATACAGTAGCTACTCTCTTCCATACATACACACATACATACATACATACATACATACATACATACATACAAGTAATAAGGAATCCTTGTTTTATTAACCTAATAATAATGATAATAATAATAATAATAATAATAATAATAATAATAATAATAATAATAATAATAATAATAATAATAATAATAATAATAATAATAATAATAATAATAATAATAATAATAATAATAATAATAATAATAATAATAATAATTATTATTATTATTATTATTATTATTATTATTATTATTATTATTACTATTATTATTATTATTATTATTATTATTATTATTATTACTATTATTATTATTATTATTATTATTATTATTATTATTATTATAAGGATTTTTTTTTAAAGTTTGGTTTGGTTAGGTGAGGTGAGGTGAGGTGAGGTGAGGTCAGGTGAGGTTGAGGTGATGCAGCCTTGTAGTTAATTAATCTAGCCAGCCAGCCAGCCAGCCAGCCAGCCAGCCAGCCAGCCAGCCAGCCCACAGTTTAATGGTAAATATAATTGTGTTTTATTTCTTTCTTGAAGGAATACCATACCAGTTTTAATAATGTAAGTTGTTTATTTAATGTATTTTATTCATTGGATGATGTGATATTATTAATGAAATAAAGGTCTTATATATAAGCTGTTGTGGTTGTTGGTTGGTTCTATTCAGTGCCAATACAGTAGCTACTCTCTTCCATACATACACACACACACACACACACACACACACACACACATGTAATAAGGAATCCTTGTTTATTTAATGTATTTTATTCATTGGATGATGTGATATTATTAATTAAAGGTCTTATATATATAACCTGTTGTGGTTGTTGGTTGGTTGGCTATATTGAGTGGAAGTGCAGTAGGTAGCTTCACACTTGCATCCATACATACATACAAGTCCTCCCTTTTAATCCAACTCCCTACTCATTTGCATAGAGAAAACACTCTTATAATGCCATTTCACCTCCGTTTCACTACCACCAAGGAGCCAAAAGGGATCATTTTCACCTCAAATCACACCCCAAAAACGCCTTCACGCCATTCCTCAGCCAACCGACCTCCCCCACCTCGCCCATCCCTGTCGAACCTTTAAACTCTCCAAGTCCTAATTGTTTACCACAAAACCAACGGAACACTAAACCAACACAACCACAACCACAACCACAACCACATTACATTACATCCTCTCTCTCTAATAATAACAACAACAACAACAATAACAACAAGAACCATCCACAATAATAATAATAATAATAATAATAATAATAATAACGAATAATCAAGGGACGTAGCAATTGCAATACACAAAATAAAACAGAAGATGCATGCACATATATATCTACTTTTGGCACCTAAAATATCAGCAGGTTTTGGGACTTTGTTTTGAAATTATTCTAGCAATAAATAGGCATGTACAGATCGCTTCTCAAACCCAAATATATTAAATTTTCGGGTGTTTTGAGGCTGAATTTGGGATAGAAACGGTTACAGAAGATGCATGCACGTATCGACTTTTGGCACCTGTACAGTATATTGAAAATAGTCTTGCACTGAGTAAGCAGCATGTACAGATCATCGCTTCTGGGACCCCAAAATATCGACTATTTCGGGTGGTTTGAGGCTCAATTTGGGATATGAACGGCGGCTAGGAGATTTCTTTTAATAAGTCATTTCTGTTGATGTCCACTACGCTTACGACATTATTATTAATAATAATAATAATAATGATAATGAATCTTTTTAATTTAAATCGAACCAGCAATTCATTTATTCATATAAAAGCCTAAAATCATTCCATTTCCCTTCACATATTCAAATTACCGCCACCGCTCAAAGACACCCTACCTACCTACTCTCAGCCAATCACCACCCACCTATTTCATGTCGTATCAATAAACTCTTATATCTCACCCACCCAATACTCACTAAATCAACACCAAAACATCAACACATACATTCAAGGCCTCCTCTGTGTGTGTGTGTGTGTGTGTGTACCAACAGCTCACAATAACACTCAAATTACAGTAATAACGAGTGTTTCTATCAATCTTTCTTTCTTTCTTTCTCTCTCCCGCTCTCTCTCTCTCTCACTCTCTCTCTCGTACGTTTTCTGTCGATAATTTTCCCAG
Organism: Petrolisthes manimaculis; assembly: GCA_034508575.1. Classification (NCBI taxonomy): domain Eukaryota; kingdom Metazoa; phylum Arthropoda; class Malacostraca; order Decapoda; family Porcellanidae; genus Petrolisthes; species Petrolisthes manimaculis. The sequence continues at coordinate 39,832 of JAWZYT010002290.1, forward strand.
GACTAACTAGCCTAACCTTACCTAACGCATTTTATATAAAGCTTCACCTAAAACATATCAATTCAAATAATAATAATAATAATAATAATAATAATAATAATAATAATAATAATAGGTTAGGTTAGGTGAGGTTAGGTTTGGTTAGGTGAGGTTAGGTGAGGTTAGGTTTGGTTAGGTTTGGTTAGGTGAGGTTAGGTGAGGTTAGGTTAGGTGAGGTTAGGTTTGGTTAGGTGAGGTTAGGTTTGGTTAGGTTAGGTTAGGTGAGGTTAGGTTAGGTTAGGTTAGGTTAGGTTAGGTTAGGTTAGGTTAGGTTAGGTTAGGTTAGGTTAGGTTAGGTTAGGTTAGGTTAGGTGAGGTTAGGTTAGGTTAGGTTAGGTTAGGTTAGGTTAGGTGAGGTGAGGTTAGGTTAGGTGAGGTTAGGTTAGGTTAGGTTAGGTGAGGTTAGGTTAGGTTAGGTTAGGTTAGGTTAGGTTAGGTTAGGTGAGGTTAGGTGAGGTTAGGTTAGGTTAGGTTAGGTTAGGTTAGGTTAGGTGAGGTTAGGTTAGGTGAGGTTAGGTTAGGTTAGGTGAGGTTAGGTTTGGTTAGGTGAGGTTAGGTGAGGTTAGGTGAGGTTAGGTTAGGTTAGGTTAGGTTTGGTTAGGTGAGGTTAGGTGAGGTTAGGTGAGGTTTGGTTTGGTGAGGTTAGGTGAGGTTAGGTGAGGTTAGGTTAGGTGAGGTGAGGTTAGGTGAGGTTAGGTTTGGTTAGGTTTGGTTAGGTGAGGTTAGGTTAGGTTTGGTTAGGTGAGGTTTGGTGAGGTTAGGTGAGGTTTGGTTAGGTTAGGTGAGTTTATGTGAGTTTCCGTGAGGTTAGGTTTGGTTAGGTTTGGTTAGGTAATAATAATAATAATAATAATAATAATAATAATAATAATAATAATAATAATAATAATAATAATAATAATAATAATAATAATAATAATAATAATAATAATAATAATAATTATTATTATTATTATTATTATTATTATTATTCTTATTATTATTCTTATTCTTATTCTTATTCTTATTCTTATTCTTATTCTTATTCTTATTCTTATTATTATTATTATAAGGATTTTTTTAAAAGTTTGGTTAGGTGAGGTGAGGTGAGGTGAGGTGAGGTGAGGTGAGGTGAGGTGAGGTGAGGTGAGGTTGAGGTTGAGGTGATGCAGCCTTGTAGTTAATTAATCTAGCCAGCCAGCCAGCCAGCCAGACAGCCAGCCAGCCAGCCAGCCAGCCAGCCAGCCAGCCAGCCAGCCAGCCAGCCAGCCAGCCAGCCAGCCAGCCAGCCAGCCCACAGTTTAATGGTAAATATAATTGTGTTTTATTTCTTTCTTGAAGGAATACCATACCAGTTTTAATAATGTAAGTTGTTTATTTAATGTATTTTATTCATTGGATGATGTGATATTATTAATGAAATAAAGGTCTTATATATAAGCTGTTGTGGTTGTTGGTTGGTTCTATTCAGTGCCAATACAGTAGCTACTCTCTTCCATACATACACACACACACACACACACACACACACACACACATGTAATAAGGAATCCTTGTTTATTTAATGTATTTTATTCATTGGATGATGTGATATTATTAATTAAAGGTCTTATATATATAACCTGTTGTGGTTGTTGGTTGGTTGGCTATATTGAGTGGAAGTGCAGTAGGTAGCTTCACACTTGCATCCATACATACATACAAGTCCTCCCTTTTAATCCAACTCCCTACTCATTTGCATAGAGAAAACACTCTTATAATGCCATTTCACCTCCGTTTCACTACCACCAAGGAGCCAAAAGGGATCATTTTCACCTCAAATCACACCCCAAAAACGCCTTCACGCCATTCCTCAGCCAACCGACCTCCCCCACCTCGCCCATCCCTGTCGAACCTTTAAACTCTCCAAGTCCTAATTGTTTACCACAAAACCAACGGAACACTAAACCAACACAACCACAACCACAACCACAACCACATTACATTACATCCTCTCTCTCTAATAATAACAACAACAACAACAATAACAACAAGAACCATCCACAATAATAATAATAATAATAATAATAATAATAATAACGAATAATCAAGGGACGTAGCAATTGCAATACACAAAATAAAACAGAAGATGCATGCACATATATATCTACTTTTGGCACCTAAAATATCAGCAGGTTTTGGGACTTTGTTTTGAAATTATTCTAGCAATAAATAGGCATGTACAGATCGCTTCTCAAACCCAAATATATTAAATTTTCGGGTGTTTTGAGGCTGAATTTGGGATAGAAACGGTTACAGAAGATGCATGCACGTATCGACTTTTGGCACCTGTACAGTATATTGAAAATAGTCTTGCACTGAGTAAGCAGCATGTACAGATCATCGCTTCTGGGACCCCAAAATATCGACTATTTCGGGTGGTTTGAGGCTCAATTTGGGATATGAACGGCGGCTAGGAGATTTCTTTTAATAAGTCATTTCTGTTGATGTCCACTACGCTTACGACATTATTATTAATAATAATAATAATAATGATAATGAATCTTTTTAATTTAAATCGAACCAGCAATTCATTTATTCATATAAAAGCCTAAAATCATTCCATTTCCCTTCACATATTCAAATTACCGCCACCGCTCAAAGACACCCTACCTACCTACTCTCAGCCAATCACCACCCACCTATTTCATGTCGTATCAATAAACTCTTATATCTCACCCACCCAATACTCACTAAATCAACACCAAAACATCAACACATACATTCAAGGCCTCCTCTGTGTGTGTGTGTGTGTGTGTGTACCAACAGCTCACAATAACACTCAAATTACAGTAATAACGAGTGTTTCTATCAATCTTTCTTTCTTTCTTTCTCTCTCCCGCTCTCTCTCTCTCTCACTCTCTCTCTCGTACGTTTTCTGTCGATAATTTTCCCAGGACTAACTAGCCTAACCTTACCTAACGCATTTTATATAAAGCTTCACCTAAAACATATCAATTCAAATAATAATAATAATAATAATAATAATAATAATAATAATAATAATAATAGGTTAGGTTAGGTGAGGTTAGGTTTGGTTAGGTGAGGTTAGGTGAGGTTAGGTTTGGTTAGGTTTGGTTAGGTGAGGTTAGGTGAGGTTAGGTTAGGTGAGGTTAGGTTTGGTTAGGTGAGGTTAGGTTTGGTTAGGTTAGGTTAGGTGAGGTTAGGTTAGGTTAGGTTAGGTTAGGTTAGGTTAGGTTAGGTTAGGTTAGGTTAGGTTAGGTTAGGTTAGGTTAGGTTAGGTTAGGTGAGGTTAGGTTAGGTTAGGTTAGGTTAGGTTAGGTTAGGTGAGGTGAGGTTAGGTTAGGTGAGGTTAGGTTAGGTTAGGTTAGGTGAGGTTAGGTTAGGTTAGGTTAGGTTAGGTTAGGTTAGGTTAGGTGAGGTTAGGTGAGGTTAGGTTAGGTTAGGTTAGGTTAGGTTAGGTTAGGTGAGGTTAGGTTAGGTGAGGTTAGGTTAGGTTAGGTGAGGTTAGGTTTGGTTAGGTGAGGTTAGGTGAGGTTAGGTGAGGTTAGGTTAGGTTAGGTTAGGTTTGGTTAGGTGAGGTTAGGTGAGGTTAGGTGAGGTTTGGTTTGGTGAGGTTAGGTGAGGTTAGGTGAGGTTAGGTTAGGTGAGGTGAGGTTAGGTGAGGTTAGGTTTGGTTAGGTTTGGTTAGGTGAGGTTAGGTTAGGTTTGGTTAGGTGAGGTTTGGTGAGGTTAGGTGAGGTTTGGTTAGGTTAGGTGAGTTTATGTGAGTTTCCGTGAGGTTAGGTTTGGTTAGGTTTGGTTAGGTAATAATAATAATAATAATAATAATAATAATAATAATAATAATAATAATAATAATAATAATAATAATAATAATAATAATAATAATAATAATAATAATAATAATAATAATTATTATTATTATTATTATTATTATTATTATTCTTATTATTATTCTTATTCTTATTCTTATTCTTATTCTTATTCTTATTCTTATTCTTATTCTTATTATTATTATTATAAGGATTTTTTTAAAAGTTTGGTTAGGTGAGGTGAGGTGAGGTGAGGTGAGGTGAGGTGAGGTGAGGTGAGGTGAGGTGAGGTTGAGGTTGAGGTGATGCAGCCTTGTAGTTAATTAATCTAGCCAGCCAGCCAGCCAGCCAGACAGCCAGCCAGCCAGCCAGCCAGCCAGCCAGCCAGCCAGCCAGCCAGCCAGCCAGCCAGCCAGCCAGCCAGCCAGCCAGCCCACAGTTTAATGGTAAATATAATTGTGTTTTATTTCTTTCTTGAAGGAATACCATACCAGTTTTAATAATGTAAGTTGTTTATTTAATGTATTTTATTCATTGGATGATGTGATATTATTAATGAAATAAAGGTCTTATATATAAGCTGTTGTGGTTGTTGGTTGGTTCTATTCAGTGCCAATACAGTAGCTACTCTCTTCCATACATACACACACACACACACACACACACACACACACACATGTAATAAGGAATCCTTGTTTATTTAATGTATTTTATTCATTGGATGATGTGATATTATTAATTAAAGGTCTTATATATATAACCTGTTGTGGTTGTTGGTTGGTTGGCTATATTGAGTGGAAGTGCAGTAGGTAGCTTCACACTTGCATCCATACATACATACAAGTCCTCCCTTTTAATCCAACTCCCTACTCATTTGCATAGAGAAAACACTCTTATAATGCCATTTCACCTCCGTTTCACTACCACCAAGGAGCCAAAAGGGATCATTTTCACCTCAAATCACACCCCAAAAACGCCTTCACGCCATTCCTCAGCCAACCGACCTCCCCCACCTCGCCCATCCCTGTCGAACCTTTAAACTCTCCAAGTCCTAATTGTTTACCACAAAACCAACGGAACACTAAACCAACACAACCACAACCACAACCACAACCACATTACATTACATCCTCTCTCTCTAATAATAACAACAACAACAACAATAACAACAAGAACCATCCACAATAATAATAATAATAATAATAATAATAATAATAACGAATAATCAAGGGACGTAGCAATTGCAATACACAAAATAAAACAGAAGATGCATGCACATATATATCTACTTTTGGCACCTAAAATATCAGCAGGTTTTGGGACTTTGTTTTGAAATTATTCTAGCAATAAATAGGCATGTACAGATCGCTTCTCAAACCCAAATATATTAAATTTTCGGGTGTTTTGAGGCTGAATTTGGGATAGAAACGGTTACAGAAGATGCATGCACGTATCGACTTTTGGCACCTGTACAGTATATTGAAAATAGTCTTGCACTGAGTAAGCAGCATGTACAGATCATCGCTTCTGGGACCCCAAAATATCGACTATTTCGGGTGGTTTGAGGCTCAATTTGGGATATGAACGGCGGCTAGGAGATTTCTTTTAATAAGTCATTTCTGTTGATGTCCACTACGCTTACGACATTATTATTAATAATAATAATAATAATGATAATGAATCTTTTTAATTTAAATCGAACCAGCAATTCATTTATTCATATAAAAGCCTAAAATCATTCCATTTCCCTTCACATATTCAAATTACCGCCACCGCTCAAAGACACCCTACCTACCTACTCTCAGCCAATCACCACCCACCTATTTCATGTCGTATCAATAAACTCTTATATCTCACCCACCCAATACTCACTAAATCAACACCAAAACATCAACACATACATTCAAGGCCTCCTCTGTGTGTGTGTGTGTGTGTGTGTACCAACAGCTCACAATAACACTCAAATTACAGTAATAACGAGTGTTTCTATCAATCTTTCTTTCTTTCTTTCTCTCTCCCGCTCTCTCTCTCTCTCACTCTCTCTCTCGTACGTTTTCTGTCGATAATTTTCCCAGGACTAACTAGCCTAACCTTACCTAACGCATTTTATATAAAGCTTCACCTAAAACATATCAATTCAAATAATAATAATAATAATAATAATAATAATAATAATAATAATAATAATAGGTTAGGTTAGGTGAGGTTAGGTTTGGTTAGGTGAGGTTAGGTGAGGTTAGGTTTGGTTAGGTTTGGTTAGGTGAGGTTAGGTGAGGTTAGGTTAGGTGAGGTTAGGTTTGGTTAGGTGAGGTTAGGTTTGGTTAGGTTAGGTTAGGTGAGGTTAGGTTAGGTTAGGTTAGGTTAGGTTAGGTTAGGTTAGGTTAGGTTAGGTTAGGTTAGGTTAGGTTAGGTTAGGTTAGGTTAGGTGAGGTTAGGTTAGGTTAGGTTAGGTTAGGTTAGGTTAGGTGAGGTGAGGTTAGGTTAGGTGAGGTTAGGTTAGGTTAGGTTAGGTGAGGTTAGGTTAGGTTAGGTTAGGTTAGGTTAGGTTAGGTTAGGTGAGGTTAGGTGAGGTTAGGTTAGGTTAGGTTAGGTTAGGTTAGGTTAGGTGAGGTTAGGTTAGGTGAGGTTAGGTTAGGTTAGGTGAGGTTAGGTTTGGTTAGGTGAGGTTAGGTGAGGTTAGGTGAGGTTAGGTTAGGTTAGGTTAGGTTTGGTTAGGTGAGGTTAGGTGAGGTTAGGTGAGGTTTGGTTTGGTGAGGTTAGGTGAGGTTAGGTGAGGTTAGGTTAGGTGAGGTGAGGTTAGGTGAGGTTAGGTTTGGTTAGGTTTGGTTAGGTGAGGTTAGGTTAGGTTTGGTTAGGTGAGGTTTGGTGAGGTTAGGTGAGGTTTGGTTAGGTTAGGTGAGTTTATGTGAGTTTCCGTGAGGTTAGGTTTGGTTAGGTTTGGTTAGGTAATAATAATAATAATAATAATAATAATAATAATAATAATAATAATAATAATAATAATAATAATAATAATAATAATAATAATAATAATAATAATAATAATAATAATAATTATTATTATTATTATTATTATTATTATTATTCTTATTATTATTCTTATTCTTATTCTTATTCTTATTCTTATTCTTATTCTTATTCTTATTCTTATTATTATTATTATAAGGATTTTTTTAAAAGTTTGGTTAGGTGAGGTGAGGTGAGGTGAGGTGAGGTGAGGTGAGGTGAGGTGAGGTTGAGGTTGAGGTGATGCAGCCTTGTAGTTAATTAATCTAGCCAGCCAGCCAGCCAGCCAGCCAGCCAGCCAGCCAGCCAGCCAGCCAGCCAGCCAGCCAGCCAGCCAGCCAGCCAGCCAGCCAGCCAGCCAGCCAGCCAGCCCACAGTTTAATGGTAAATATAATTGTGTTTTATTTATTTCTTGAAGGAATACCATACCAGTTTTTATAATGTAAGTTGTTTATTTAATGTATTTTATTCATTGGATGATGTGATATTATTTATTAATTAATGAATGAATTAAAGGTCTTATATATATATATATAATTTATATAACCTGTTGTGGTTGTTGGTTCTATTCAGTGCAAATACAGTAGCTACTCTCTTCCATACATACACACATACATACATACATACATACATACATACATACATACAAGTAATAAGGAATCCTTGTTTTATTAACCTAATAATAATGATAATAATAATAATAATAATAATAATAATAATAATAATAATAATAATAATAATAATAATAATAATAATAATAATAATAATAATAATAATAATAATAATAATAATAATAATAATAATAATAATAATAATAATTATTATTATTATTATTATTATTATTATTATTATTATTATTATTACTATTATTATTATTATTATTATTATTATTATTATTATTACTATTATTATTATTATTATTATTATTATTATTATTATTATTATAAGGATTTTTTTTTAAAGTTTGGTTTGGTTAGGTGAGGTGAGGTGAGGTGAGGTGAGGTCAGGTGAGGTTGAGGTGATGCAGCCTTGTAGTTAATTAATCTAGCCAGCCAGCCAGCCAGCCAGCCAGCCAGCCAGCCAGCCAGCCAGCCCACAGTTTAATGGTAAATATAATTGTGTTTTATTTCTTTCTTGAAGGAATACCATACCAGTTTTAATAATGTAAGTTGTTTATTTAATGTATTTTATTCATTGGATGATGTGATATTATTAATGAAATAAAGGTCTTATATATAAGCTGTTGTGGTTGTTGGTTGGTTCTATTCAGTGCCAATACAGTAGCTACTCTCTTCCATACATACACACACACACACACACACACACACACACACACATGTAATAAGGAATCCTTGTTTATTTAATGTATTTTATTCATTGGATGATGTGATATTATTAATTAAAGGTCTTATATATATAACCTGTTGTGGTTGTTGGTTGGTTGGCTATATTGAGTGGAAGTGCAGTAGGTAGCTTCACACTTGCATCCATACATACATACAAGTCCTCCCTTTTAATCCAACTCCCTACTCATTTGCATAGAGAAAACACTCTTATAATGCCATTTCACCTCCGTTTCACTACCACCAAGGAGCCAAAAGGGATCATTTTCACCTCAAATCACACCCCAAAAACGCCTTCACGCCATTCCTCAGCCAACCGACCTCCCCCACCTCGCCCATCCCTGTCGAACCTTTAAACTCTCCAAGTCCTAATTGTTTACCACAAAACCAACGGAACACTAAACCAACACAACCACAACCACAACCACAACCACATTACATTACATCCTCTCTCTCTAATAATAACAACAACAACAACAATAACAACAAGAACCATCCACAATAATAATAATAATAATAATAATAATAATAATAACGAATAATCAAGGGACGTAGCAATTGCAATACACAAAATAAAACAGAAGATGCATGCACATATATATCTACTTTTGGCACCTAAAATATCAGCAGGTTTTGGGACTTTGTTTTGAAATTATTCTAGCAATAAATAGGCATGTACAGATCGCTTCTCAAACCCAAATATATTAAATTTTCGGGTGTTTTGAGGCTGAATTTGGGATAGAAACGGTTACAGAAGATGCATGCACGTATCGACTTTTGGCACCTGTACAGTATATTGAAAATAGTCTTGCACTGAGTAAGCAGCATGTACAGATCATCGCTTCTGGGACCCCAAAATATCGACTATTTCGGGTGGTTTGAGGCTCAATTTGGGATATGAACGGCGGCTAGGAGATTTCTTTTAATAAGTCATTTCTGTTGATGTCCACTACGCTTACGACATTATTATTAATAATAATAATAATAATGATAATGAATCTTTTTAATTTAAATCGAACCAGCAATTCATTTATTCATATAAAAGCCTAAAATCATTCCATTTCCCTTCACATATTCAAATTACCGCCACCGCTCAAAGACACCCTACCTACCTACTCTCAGCCAATCACCACCCACCTATTTCATGTCGTATCAATAAACTCTTATATCTCACCCACCCAATACTCACTAAATCAACACCAAAACATCAACACATACATTCAAGGCCTCCTCTGTGTGTGTGTGTGTGTGTGTGTACCAACAGCTCACAATAACACTCAAATTACAGTAATAACGAGTGTTTCTATCAATCTTTCTTTCTTTCTTTCTCTCTCCCGCTCTCTCTCTCTCTCACTCTCTCTCTCGTACGTTTTCTGTCGATAATTTTCCCAGGACTAACTAGCCTAACCTTACCTAACGCATTTTATATAAAGCTTCACCTAAAACATATCAATTCAAATAATAATAATAATAATAATAATAATAATAATAATAATAATAATAATAGGTTAGGTTAGGTGAGGTTAGGTTTGGTTAGGTGAGGTTAGGTGAGGTTAGGTTTGGTTAGGTTTGGTTAGGTGAGGTTAGGTGAGGTTAGGTTAGGTGAGGTTAGGTTTGGTTAGGTGAGGTTAGGTTTGGTTAGGTTAGGTTAGGTGAGGTTAGGTTAGGTTAGGTTAGGTTAGGTTAGGTTAGGTTAGGTTAGGTTAGGTTAGGTTAGGTTAGGTTAGGTTAGGTTAGGTTAGGTGAGGTTAGGTTAGGTTAGGTTAGGTTAGGTTAGGTTAGGTGAGGTGAGGTTAGGTTAGGTGAGGTTAGGTTAGGTTAGGTTAGGTGAGGTTAGGTTAGGTTAGGTTAGGTTAGGTTAGGTTAGGTTAGGTGAGGTTAGGTGAGGTTAGGTTAGGTTAGGTTAGGTTAGGTTAGGTTAGGTGAGGTTAGGTTAGGTGAGGTTAGGTTAGGTTAGGTGAGGTTAGGTTTGGTTAGGTGAGGTTAGGTGAGGTTAGGTGAGGTTAGGTTAGGTTAGGTTAGGTTTGGTTAGGTGAGGTTAGGTGAGGTTAGGTGAGGTTTGGTTTGGTGAGGTTAGGTGAGGTTAGGTGAGGTTAGGTTAGGTGAGGTGAGGTTAGGTGAGGTTAGGTTTGGTTAGGTTTGGTTAGGTGAGGTTAGGTTAGGTTTGGTTAGGTGAGGTTTGGTGAGGTTAGGTGAGGTTTGGTTAGGTTAGGTGAGTTTATGTGAGTTTCCGTGAGGTTAGGTTTGGTTAGGTTTGGTTAGGTAATAATAATAATAATAATAATAATAATAATAATAATAATAATAATAATAATAATAATAATAATAATAATAATAATAATAATAATAATAATAATAATAATAATAATAATTATTATTATTATTATTATTATTATTATTATTCTTATTATTATTCTTATTCTTATTCTTATTCTTATTCTTATTCTTATTCTTATTCTTATTCTTATTATTATTATTATAAGGATTTTTTTAAAAGTTTGGTTAGGTGAGGTGAGGTGAGGTGAGGTGAGGTGAGGTGAGGTGAGGTGAGGTGAGGTGAGGTTGAGGTTGAGGTGATGCAGCCTTGTAGTTAATTAATCTAGCCAGCCAGCCAGCCAGCCAGACAGCCAGCCAGCCAGCCAGCCAGCCAGCCAGCCAGCCAGCCAGCCAGCCAGCCAGCCAGCCAGCCAGCCAGCCAGCCAGCCCACAGTTTAATGGTAAATATAATTGTGTTTTATTTCTTTCTTGAAGGAATACCATACCAGTTTTAATAATGTAAGTTGTTTATTTAATGTATTTTATTCATTGGATGATGTGATATTATTAATGAAATAAAGGTCTTATATATAAGCTGTTGTGGTTGTTGGTTGGTTCTATTCAGTGCCAATACAGTAGCTACTCTCTTCCATACATACACACACACACACACACACACACACACACACACATGTAATAAGGAATCCTTGTTTATTTAATGTATTTTATTCATTGGATGATGTGATATTATTAATTAAAGGTCTTATATATATAACCTGTTGTGGTTGTTGGTTGGTTGGCTATATTGAGTGGAAGTGCAGTAGGTAGCTTCACACTTGCATCCATACATACATACAAGTCCTCCCTTTTAATCCAACTCCCTACTCATTTGCATAGAGAAAACACTCTTATAATGCCATTTCACCTCCGTTTCACTACCACCAAGGAGCCAAAAGGGATCATTTTCACCTCAAATCACACCCCAAAAACGCCTTCACGCCATTCCTCAGCCAACCGACCTCCCCCACCTCGCCCATCCCTGTCGAACCTTTAAACTCTCCAAGTCCTAATTGTTTACCACAAAACCAACGGAACACTAAACCAACACAACCACAACCACAACCACAACCACATTACATTACATCCTCTCTCTCTAATAATAACAACAACAACAACAATAACAACAAGAACCATCCACAATAATAATAATAATAATAATAATAATAATAATAACGAATAATCAAGGGACGTAGCAATTGCAATACACAAAATAAAACAGAAGATGCATGCACATATATATCTACTTTTGGCACCTAAAATATCAGCAGGTTTTGGGACTTTGTTTTGAAATTATTCTAGCAATAAATAGGCATGTACAGATCGCTTCTCAAACCCAAATATATTAAATTTTCGGGTGTTTTGAGGCTGAATTTGGGATAGAAACGGTTACAGAAGATGCATGCACGTATCGACTTTTGGCACCTGTACAGTATATTGAAAATAGTCTTGCACTGAGTAAGCAGCATGTACAGATCATCGCTTCTGGGACCCCAAAATATCGACTATTTCGGGTGGTTTGAGGCTCAATTTGGGATATGAACGGCGGCTAGGAGATTTCTTTTAATAAGTCATTTCTGTTGATGTCCACTACGCTTACGACATTATTATTAATAATAATAATAATAATGATAATGAATCTTTTTAATTTAAATCGAACCAGCAATTCATTTATTCATATAAAAGCCTAAAATCATTCCATTTCCCTTCACATATTCAAATTACCGCCACCGCTCAAAGACACCCTACCTACCTACTCTCAGCCAATCACCACCCACCTATTTCATGTCGTATCAATAAACTCTTATATCTCACCCACCCAATACTCACTAAATCAACACCAAAACATCAACACATACATTCAAGGCCTCCTCTGTGTGTGTGTGTGTGTGTGTGTACCAACAGCTCACAATAACACTCAAATTACAGTAATAACGAGTGTTTCTATCAATCTTTCTTTCTTTCTTTCTCTCTCCCGCTCTCTCTCTCTCTCACTCTCTCTCTCGTACGTTTTCTGTCGATAATTTTCCCAGGACTAACTAGCCTAACCTTACCTAACGCATTTTATATAAAGCTTCACCTAAAACATATCAATTCAAATAATAATAATAATAATAATAATAATAATAATAATAATAATAATAATAGGTTAGGTTAGGTGAGGTTAGGTTTGGTTAGGTGAGGTTAGGTGAGGTTAGGTTTGGTTAGGTTTGGTTAGGTGAGGTTAGGTGAGGTTAGGTTAGGTGAGGTTAGGTTTGGTTAGGTGAGGTTAGGTTTGGTTAGGTTAGGTTAGGTGAGGTTAGGTTAGGTTAGGTTAGGTTAGGTTAGGTTAGGTTAGGTTAGGTTAGGTTAGGTTAGGTTAGGTTAGGTTAGGTTAGGTTAGGTGAGGTTAGGTTAGGTTAGGTTAGGTTAGGTTAGGTTAGGTGAGGTGAGGTTAGGTTAGGTGAGGTTAGGTTAGGTTAGGTTAGGTGAGGTTAGGTTAGGTTAGGTTAGGTTAGGTTAGGTTAGGTTAGGTGAGGTTAGGTGAGGTTAGGTTAGGTTAGGTTAGGTTAGGTTAGGTTAGGTGAGGTTAGGTTAGGTGAGGTTAGGTTAGGTTAGGTGAGGTTAGGTTTGGTTAGGTGAGGTTAGGTGAGGTTAGGTGAGGTTAGGTTAGGTTAGGTTAGGTTTGGTTAGGTGAGGTTAGGTGAGGTTAGGTGAGGTTTGGTTTGGTGAGGTTAGGTGAGGTTAGGTGAGGTTAGGTTAGGTGAGGTGAGGTTAGGTGAGGTTAGGTTTGGTTAGGTTTGGTTAGGTGAGGTTAGGTTAGGTTTGGTTAGGTGAGGTTTGGTGAGGTTAGGTGAGGTTTGGTTAGGTTAGGTGAGTTTATGTGAGTTTCCGTGAGGTTAGGTTTGGTTAGGTTTGGTTAGGTAATAATAATAATAATAATAATAATAATAATAATAATAATAATAATAATAATAATAATAATAATAATAATAATAATAATAATAATAATAATAATAATAATAATAATAATTATTATTATTATTATTATTATTATTATTATTCTTATTATTATTCTTATTCTTATTCTTATTCTTATTCTTATTCTTATTCTTATTCTTATTCTTATTATTATTATTATAAGGATTTTTTTAAAAGTTTGGTTAGGTGAGGTGAGGTGAGGTGAGGTGAGGTGAGGTGAGGTGAGGTGAGGTTGAGGTTGAGGTGATGCAGCCTTGTAGTTAATTAATCTAGCCAGCCAGCCAGCCAGCCAGCCAGCCAGCCAGCCAGCCAGCCAGCCAGCCAGCCAGCCAGCCAGCCAGCCAGCCAGCCAGCCAGCCAGCCAGCCAGCCAGCCCACAGTTTAATGGTAAATATAATTGTGTTTTATTTATTTCTTGAAGGAATACCATACCAGTTTTTATAATGTAAGTTGTTTATTTAATGTATTTTATTCATTGGATGATGTGATATTATTTATTAATTAATGAATGAATTAAAGGTCTTATATATATATATATAATTTATATAACCTGTTGTGGTTGTTGGTTCTATTCAGTGCAAATACAGTAGCTACTCTCTTCCATACATACACACATACATACATACATACATACATACATACATACATACAAGTAATAAGGAATCCTTGTTTTATTAACCTAATAATAATGATAATAATAATAATAATAATAATAATAATAATAATAATAATAATAATAATAATAATAATAATAATAATAATAATAATAATAATAATAATAATAATAATAATAATAATAATAATAATAATAATAATAATAATAATTATTATTATTATTATTATTATTATTATTATTATTATTATTATTACTATTATTATTATTATTATTATTATTATTATTATTATTACTATTATTATTATTATTATTATTATTATTATTATTATTATTATAAGGATTTTTTTTTAAAGTTTGGTTTGGTTAGGTGAGGTGAGGTGAGGTGAGGTGAGGTCAGGTGAGGTTGAGGTGATGCAGCCTTGTAGTTAATTAATCTAGCCAGCCAGCCAGCCAGCCAGCCAGCCAGCCAGCCAGCCAGCCAGCCCACAGTTTAATGGTAAATATAATTGTGTTTTATTTCTTTCTTGAAGGAATACCATACCAGTTTTAATAATGTAAGTTGTTTATTTAATGTATTTTATTCATTGGATGATGTGATATTATTAATGAAATAAAGGTCTTATATATAAGCTGTTGTGGTTGTTGGTTGGTTCTATTCAGTGCCAATACAGTAGCTACTCTCTTCCATACATACACACACACACACACACACACACACACACACACATGTAATAAGGAATCCTTGTTTATTTAATGTATTTTATTCATTGGATGATGTGATATTATTAATTAAAGGTCTTATATATATAACCTGTTGTGGTTGTTGGTTGGTTGGCTATATTGAGTGGAAGTGCAGTAGGTAGCTTCACACTTGCATCCATACATACATACAAGTCCTCCCTTTTAATCCAACTCCCTACTCATTTGCATAGAGAAAACACTCTTATAATGCCATTTCACCTCCGTTTCACTACCACCAAGGAGCCAAAAGGGATCATTTTCACCTCAAATCACACCCCAAAAACGCCTTCACGCCATTCCTCAGCCAACCGACCTCCCCCACCTCGCCCATCCCTGTCGAACCTTTAAACTCTCCA
>JAWZYT010002290.1:60000-62500 GCA_034508575.1 Petrolisthes manimaculis
AGGTTAGGTTAGGTTAGGTTAGGTTAGGTTAGGTTAGGTTAGGTTAGGTGAGGTTAGGTTAGGTTAGGTTAGGTTAGGTTAGGTTAGGTGAGGTGAGGTTAGGTTAGGTGAGGTTAGGTTAGGTTAGGTTAGGTGAGGTTAGGTTAGGTTAGGTTAGGTTAGGTTAGGTTAGGTTAGGTGAGGTTAGGTGAGGTTAGGTTAGGTTAGGTTAGGTTAGGTTAGGTTAGGTGAGGTTAGGTTAGGTGAGGTTAGGTTAGGTTAGGTGAGGTTAGGTTTGGTTAGGTGAGGTTAGGTGAGGTTAGGTGAGGTTAGGTTAGGTTAGGTTAGGTTTGGTTAGGTGAGGTTAGGTGAGGTTAGGTGAGGTTTGGTTTGGTGAGGTTAGGTGAGGTTAGGTGAGGTTAGGTTAGGTGAGGTGAGGTTAGGTGAGGTTAGGTTTGGTTAGGTTTGGTTAGGTGAGGTTAGGTTAGGTTTGGTTAGGTGAGGTTTGGTGAGGTTAGGTGAGGTTTGGTTAGGTTAGGTGAGTTTATGTGAGTTTCCGTGAGGTTAGGTTTGGTTAGGTTTGGTTAGGTAATAATAATAATAATAATAATAATAATAATAATAATAATAATAATAATAATAATAATAATAATAATAATAATAATAATAATAATAATAATAATAATAATAATAATAATTATTATTATTATTATTATTATTATTATTATTCTTATTATTATTCTTATTCTTATTCTTATTCTTATTCTTATTCTTATTCTTATTCTTATTCTTATTATTATTATTATAAGGATTTTTTTAAAAGTTTGGTTAGGTGAGGTGAGGTGAGGTGAGGTGAGGTGAGGTGAGGTGAGGTGAGGTGAGGTGAGGTTGAGGTTGAGGTGATGCAGCCTTGTAGTTAATTAATCTAGCCAGCCAGCCAGCCAGCCAGACAGCCAGCCAGCCAGCCAGCCAGCCAGCCAGCCAGCCAGCCAGCCAGCCAGCCAGCCAGCCAGCCAGCCAGCCAGCCCACAGTTTAATGGTAAATATAATTGTGTTTTATTTCTTTCTTGAAGGAATACCATACCAGTTTTAATAATGTAAGTTGTTTATTTAATGTATTTTATTCATTGGATGATGTGATATTATTAATGAAATAAAGGTCTTATATATAAGCTGTTGTGGTTGTTGGTTGGTTCTATTCAGTGCCAATACAGTAGCTACTCTCTTCCATACATACACACACACACACACACACACACACACACACACATGTAATAAGGAATCCTTGTTTATTTAATGTATTTTATTCATTGGATGATGTGATATTATTAATTAAAGGTCTTATATATATAACCTGTTGTGGTTGTTGGTTGGTTGGCTATATTGAGTGGAAGTGCAGTAGGTAGCTTCACACTTGCATCCATACATACATACAAGTCCTCCCTTTTAATCCAACTCCCTACTCATTTGCATAGAGAAAACACTCTTATAATGCCATTTCACCTCCGTTTCACTACCACCAAGGAGCCAAAAGGGATCATTTTCACCTCAAATCACACCCCAAAAACGCCTTCACGCCATTCCTCAGCCAACCGACCTCCCCCACCTCGCCCATCCCTGTCGAACCTTTAAACTCTCCAAGTCCTAATTGTTTACCACAAAACCAACGGAACACTAAACCAACACAACCACAACCACAACCACAACCACATTACATTACATCCTCTCTCTCTAATAATAACAACAACAACAACAATAACAACAAGAACCATCCACAATAATAATAATAATAATAATAATAATAATAATAACGAATAATCAAGGGACGTAGCAATTGCAATACACAAAATAAAACAGAAGATGCATGCACATATATATCTACTTTTGGCACCTAAAATATCAGCAGGTTTTGGGACTTTGTTTTGAAATTATTCTAGCAATAAATAGGCATGTACAGATCGCTTCTCAAACCCAAATATATTAAATTTTCGGGTGTTTTGAGGCTGAATTTGGGATAGAAACGGTTACAGAAGATGCATGCACGTATCGACTTTTGGCACCTGTACAGTATATTGAAAATAGTCTTGCACTGAGTAAGCAGCATGTACAGATCATCGCTTCTGGGACCCCAAAATATCGACTATTTCGGGTGGTTTGAGGCTCAATTTGGGATATGAACGGCGGCTAGGAGATTTCTTTTAATAAGTCATTTCTGTTGATGTCCACTACGCTTACGACATTATTATTAATAATAATAATAATAATGATAATGAATCTTTTTAATTTAAATCGAACCAGCAATTCATTTATTCATATAAAAGCCTAAAATCATTCCATTTCCCTTCACATATTCAAATTACCGCCACCGCTCAAAGACACCCTACCTACCTACTCTCAGCCAATCACCACCCACCTATTTCATGTCGTATCAATAAACTCTTATATCTCACCCACCCAATACTCACTAAATCAACACCAAAACATCAACACATACATTCAAGGCCTCCTCTGTGTGTGTGTG
>JAWZYT010002290.1:65000-72922 GCA_034508575.1 Petrolisthes manimaculis
AGGTCTTATATATATAACCTGTTGTGGTTGTTGGTTGGTTGGCTATATTGAGTGGAAGTGCAGTAGGTAGCTTCACACTTGCATCCATACATACATACAAGTCCTCCCTTTTAATCCAACTCCCTACTCATTTGCATAGAGAAAACACTCTTATAATGCCATTTCACCTCCGTTTCACTACCACCAAGGAGCCAAAAGGGATCATTTTCACCTCAAATCACACCCCAAAAACGCCTTCACGCCATTCCTCAGCCAACCGACCTCCCCCACCTCGCCCATCCCTGTCGAACCTTTAAACTCTCCAAGTCCTAATTGTTTACCACAAAACCAACGGAACACTAAACCAACACAACCACAACCACAACCACAACCACATTACATTACATCCTCTCTCTCTAATAATAACAACAACAACAACAATAACAACAAGAACCATCCACAATAATAATAATAATAATAATAATAATAATAATAACGAATAATCAAGGGACGTAGCAATTGCAATACACAAAATAAAACAGAAGATGCATGCACATATATATCTACTTTTGGCACCTAAAATATCAGCAGGTTTTGGGACTTTGTTTTGAAATTATTCTAGCAATAAATAGGCATGTACAGATCGCTTCTCAAACCCAAATATATTAAATTTTCGGGTGTTTTGAGGCTGAATTTGGGATAGAAACGGTTACAGAAGATGCATGCACGTATCGACTTTTGGCACCTGTACAGTATATTGAAAATAGTCTTGCACTGAGTAAGCAGCATGTACAGATCATCGCTTCTGGGACCCCAAAATATCGACTATTTCGGGTGGTTTGAGGCTCAATTTGGGATATGAACGGCGGCTAGGAGATTTCTTTTAATAAGTCATTTCTGTTGATGTCCACTACGCTTACGACATTATTATTAATAATAATAATAATAATGATAATGAATCTTTTTAATTTAAATCGAACCAGCAATTCATTTATTCATATAAAAGCCTAAAATCATTCCATTTCCCTTCACATATTCAAATTACCGCCACCGCTCAAAGACACCCTACCTACCTACTCTCAGCCAATCACCACCCACCTATTTCATGTCGTATCAATAAACTCTTATATCTCACCCACCCAATACTCACTAAATCAACACCAAAACATCAACACATACATTCAAGGCCTCCTCTGTGTGTGTGTGTGTGTGTGTGTACCAACAGCTCACAATAACACTCAAATTACAGTAATAACGAGTGTTTCTATCAATCTTTCTTTCTTTCTTTCTCTCTCCCGCTCTCTCTCTCTCTCACTCTCTCTCTCGTACGTTTTCTGTCGATAATTTTCCCAGGACTAACTAGCCTAACCTTACCTAACGCATTTTATATAAAGCTTCACCTAAAACATATCAATTCAAATAATAATAATAATAATAATAATAATAATAATAATAATAATAATAATAGGTTAGGTTAGGTGAGGTTAGGTTTGGTTAGGTGAGGTTAGGTGAGGTTAGGTTTGGTTAGGTTTGGTTAGGTGAGGTTAGGTGAGGTTAGGTTAGGTGAGGTTAGGTTTGGTTAGGTGAGGTTAGGTTTGGTTAGGTTAGGTTAGGTGAGGTTAGGTTAGGTTAGGTTAGGTTAGGTTAGGTTAGGTTAGGTTAGGTTAGGTTAGGTTAGGTTAGGTTAGGTTAGGTTAGGTTAGGTGAGGTTAGGTTAGGTTAGGTTAGGTTAGGTTAGGTTAGGTGAGGTGAGGTTAGGTTAGGTGAGGTTAGGTTAGGTTAGGTTAGGTGAGGTTAGGTTAGGTTAGGTTAGGTTAGGTTAGGTTAGGTTAGGTGAGGTTAGGTGAGGTTAGGTTAGGTTAGGTTAGGTTAGGTTAGGTTAGGTGAGGTTAGGTTAGGTGAGGTTAGGTTAGGTTAGGTGAGGTTAGGTTTGGTTAGGTGAGGTTAGGTGAGGTTAGGTGAGGTTAGGTTAGGTTAGGTTAGGTTTGGTTAGGTGAGGTTAGGTGAGGTTAGGTGAGGTTTGGTTTGGTGAGGTTAGGTGAGGTTAGGTGAGGTTAGGTTAGGTGAGGTGAGGTTAGGTGAGGTTAGGTTTGGTTAGGTTTGGTTAGGTGAGGTTAGGTTAGGTTTGGTTAGGTGAGGTTTGGTGAGGTTAGGTGAGGTTTGGTTAGGTTAGGTGAGTTTATGTGAGTTTCCGTGAGGTTAGGTTTGGTTAGGTTTGGTTAGGTAATAATAATAATAATAATAATAATAATAATAATAATAATAATAATAATAATAATAATAATAATAATAATAATAATAATAATAATAATAATAATAATAATAATAATAATTATTATTATTATTATTATTATTATTATTATTCTTATTATTATTCTTATTCTTATTCTTATTCTTATTCTTATTCTTATTCTTATTCTTATTCTTATTATTATTATTATAAGGATTTTTTTAAAAGTTTGGTTAGGTGAGGTGAGGTGAGGTGAGGTGAGGTGAGGTGAGGTGAGGTGAGGTGAGGTGAGGTTGAGGTTGAGGTGATGCAGCCTTGTAGTTAATTAATCTAGCCAGCCAGCCAGCCAGCCAGACAGCCAGCCAGCCAGCCAGCCAGCCAGCCAGCCAGCCAGCCAGCCAGCCAGCCAGCCAGCCAGCCAGCCAGCCAGCCAGCCCACAGTTTAATGGTAAATATAATTGTGTTTTATTTATTTCTTGAAGGAATACCATACCAGTTTTTATAATGTAAGTTGTTTATTTAATGTATTTTATTCATTGGATGATGTGATATTATTTATTAATTAATGAATGAATTAAAGGTCTTATATATATATATATAATTTATATAACCTGTTGTGGTTGTTGGTTCTATTCAGTGCAAATACAGTAGCTACTCTCTTCCATACATACACACATACATACATACATACATACATACATACATACATACAAGTAATAAGGAATCCTTGTTTTATTAACCTAATAATAATGATAATAATAATAATAATAATAATAATAATAATAATAATAATAATAATAATAATAATAATAATAATAATAATAATAATAATAATAATAATAATAATAATAATAATAATAATAATAATAATAATAATAATAATAATAATTATTATTATTATTATTATTATTATTATTATTATTATTATTATTACTATTATTATTATTATTATTATTATTATTATTATTATTACTATTATTATTATTATTATTATTATTATTATTATTATTATTATAAGGATTTTTTTTTAAAGTTTGGTTTGGTTAGGTGAGGTGAGGTGAGGTGAGGTGAGGTCAGGTGAGGTTGAGGTGATGCAGCCTTGTAGTTAATTAATCTAGCCAGCCAGCCAGCCAGCCAGCCAGCCAGCCAGCCAGCCAGCCAGCCCACAGTTTAATGGTAAATATAATTGTGTTTTATTTCTTTCTTGAAGGAATACCATACCAGTTTTAATAATGTAAGTTGTTTATTTAATGTATTTTATTCATTGGATGATGTGATATTATTAATGAAATAAAGGTCTTATATATAAGCTGTTGTGGTTGTTGGTTGGTTCTATTCAGTGCCAATACAGTAGCTACTCTCTTCCATACATACACACACACACACACACACACACACACACACACATGTAATAAGGAATCCTTGTTTATTTAATGTATTTTATTCATTGGATGATGTGATATTATTAATTAAAGGTCTTATATATATAACCTGTTGTGGTTGTTGGTTGGTTGGCTATATTGAGTGGAAGTGCAGTAGGTAGCTTCACACTTGCATCCATACATACATACAAGTCCTCCCTTTTAATCCAACTCCCTACTCATTTGCATAGAGAAAACACTCTTATAATGCCATTTCACCTCCGTTTCACTACCACCAAGGAGCCAAAAGGGATCATTTTCACCTCAAATCACACCCCAAAAACGCCTTCACGCCATTCCTCAGCCAACCGACCTCCCCCACCTCGCCCATCCCTGTCGAACCTTTAAACTCTCCAAGTCCTAATTGTTTACCACAAAACCAACGGAACACTAAACCAACACAACCACAACCACAACCACAACCACATTACATTACATCCTCTCTCTCTAATAATAACAACAACAACAACAATAACAACAAGAACCATCCACAATAATAATAATAATAATAATAATAATAATAATAACGAATAATCAAGGGACGTAGCAATTGCAATACACAAAATAAAACAGAAGATGCATGCACATATATATCTACTTTTGGCACCTAAAATATCAGCAGGTTTTGGGACTTTGTTTTGAAATTATTCTAGCAATAAATAGGCATGTACAGATCGCTTCTCAAACCCAAATATATTAAATTTTCGGGTGTTTTGAGGCTGAATTTGGGATAGAAACGGTTACAGAAGATGCATGCACGTATCGACTTTTGGCACCTGTACAGTATATTGAAAATAGTCTTGCACTGAGTAAGCAGCATGTACAGATCATCGCTTCTGGGACCCCAAAATATCGACTATTTCGGGTGGTTTGAGGCTCAATTTGGGATATGAACGGCGGCTAGGAGATTTCTTTTAATAAGTCATTTCTGTTGATGTCCACTACGCTTACGACATTATTATTAATAATAATAATAATAATGATAATGAATCTTTTTAATTTAAATCGAACCAGCAATTCATTTATTCATATAAAAGCCTAAAATCATTCCATTTCCCTTCACATATTCAAATTACCGCCACCGCTCAAAGACACCCTACCTACCTACTCTCAGCCAATCACCACCCACCTATTTCATGTCGTATCAATAAACTCTTATATCTCACCCACCCAATACTCACTAAATCAACACCAAAACATCAACACATACATTCAAGGCCTCCTCTGTGTGTGTGTGTGTGTGTGTGTACCAACAGCTCACAATAACACTCAAATTACAGTAATAACGAGTGTTTCTATCAATCTTTCTTTCTTTCTTTCTCTCTCCCGCTCTCTCTCTCTCTCACTCTCTCTCTCGTACGTTTTCTGTCGATAATTTTCCCAGGACTAACTAGCCTAACCTTACCTAACGCATTTTATATAAAGCTTCACCTAAAACATATCAATTCAAATAATAATAATAATAATAATAATAATAATAATAATAATAATAATAATAGGTTAGGTTAGGTGAGGTTAGGTTTGGTTAGGTGAGGTTAGGTGAGGTTAGGTTTGGTTAGGTTTGGTTAGGTGAGGTTAGGTGAGGTTAGGTTAGGTGAGGTTAGGTTTGGTTAGGTGAGGTTAGGTTTGGTTAGGTTAGGTTAGGTGAGGTTAGGTTAGGTTAGGTTAGGTTAGGTTAGGTTAGGTTAGGTTAGGTTAGGTTAGGTTAGGTTAGGTTAGGTTAGGTTAGGTTAGGTGAGGTTAGGTTAGGTTAGGTTAGGTTAGGTTAGGTTAGGTGAGGTGAGGTTAGGTTAGGTGAGGTTAGGTTAGGTTAGGTTAGGTGAGGTTAGGTTAGGTTAGGTTAGGTTAGGTTAGGTTAGGTTAGGTGAGGTTAGGTGAGGTTAGGTTAGGTTAGGTTAGGTTAGGTTAGGTTAGGTGAGGTTAGGTTAGGTGAGGTTAGGTTAGGTTAGGTGAGGTTAGGTTTGGTTAGGTGAGGTTAGGTGAGGTTAGGTGAGGTTAGGTTAGGTTAGGTTAGGTTTGGTTAGGTGAGGTTAGGTGAGGTTAGGTGAGGTTTGGTTTGGTGAGGTTAGGTGAGGTTAGGTGAGGTTAGGTTAGGTGAGGTGAGGTTAGGTGAGGTTAGGTTTGGTTAGGTTTGGTTAGGTGAGGTTAGGTTAGGTTTGGTTAGGTGAGGTTTGGTGAGGTTAGGTGAGGTTTGGTTAGGTTAGGTGAGTTTATGTGAGTTTCCGTGAGGTTAGGTTTGGTTAGGTTTGGTTAGGTAATAATAATAATAATAATAATAATAATAATAATAATAATAATAATAATAATAATAATAATAATAATAATAATAATAATAATAATAATAATAATAATAATTATTATTATTATTATTATTATTATTATTATTATTATTATTATTCTTATTCTTATTCTTATTCTTATTCTTATTCTTATTCTTATTCTTATTCTTATTATTATTATTATAAGGATTTTTTTAAAAGTTTGGTTAGGTGAGGTGAGGTGAGGTGAGGTGAGGTGAGGTGAGGTGAGGTGAGGTGAGGTGAGGTTGAGGTTGAGGTGATGCAGCCTTGTAGTTAATTAATCTAGCCAGCCAGCCAGCCAGCCAGACAGCCAGCCAGCCAGCCAGCCAGCCAGCCAGCCAGCCAGCCAGCCAGCCAGCCAGCCAGCCAGCCAGCCAGCCAGCCAGCCCACAGTTTAATGGTAAATATAATTGTGTTTTATTTATTTCTTGAAGGAATACCATACCAGTTTTTATAATGTAAGTTGTTTATTTAATGTATTTTATTCATTGGATGATGTGATATTATTTATTAATTAATGAATGAATTAAAGGTCTTATATATATATATATAATTTATATAACCTGTTGTGGTTGTTGGTTCTATTCAGTGCAAATACAGTAGCTACTCTCTTCCATACATACACACATACATACATACATACATACATACATACATACATACAAGTAATAAGGAATCCTTGTTTTATTAACCTAATAATAATGATAATAATAATAATAATAATAATAATAATAATAATAATAATAATAATAATAATAATAATAATAATAATAATAATAATAATAATAATAATAATAATAATAATAATAATAATAATAATAATAATAATAATAATAATAATTATTATTATTATTATTATTATTATTATTATTATTATTATTATTACTATTATTATTATTATTATTATTATTATTATTATTATTACTATTATTATTATTATTATTATTATTATTATTATTATTATTATAAGGATTTTTTTTTAAAGTTTGGTTTGGTTAGGTGAGGTGAGGTGAGGTGAGGTGAGGTCAGGTGAGGTTGAGGTGATGCAGCCTTGTAGTTAATTAATCTAGCCAGCCAGCCAGCCAGCCAGCCAGCCAGCCAGCCAGCCAGCCAGCCCACAGTTTAATGGTAAATATAATTGTGTTTTATTTCTTTCTTGAAGGAATACCATACCAGTTTTAATAATGTAAGTTGTTTATTTAATGTATTTTATTCATTGGATGATGTGATATTATTAATGAAATAAAGGTCTTATATATAAGCTGTTGTGGTTGTTGGTTGGTTCTATTCAGTGCCAATACAGTAGCTACTCTCTTCCATACATACACACACACACACACACACACACACACACACACATGTAATAAGGAATCCTTGTTTATTTAATGTATTTTATTCATTGGATGATGTGATATTATTAATTAAAGGTCTTATATATATAACCTGTTGTGGTTGTTGGTTGGTTGGCTATATTGAGTGGAAGTGCAGTAGGTAGCTTCACACTTGCATCCATACATACATACAAGTCCTCCCTTTTAATCCAACTCCCTACTCATTTGCATAGAGAAAACACTCTTATAATGCCATTTCACCTCCGTTTCACTACCACCAAGGAGCCAAAAGGGATCATTTTCACCTCAAATCACACCCCAAAAACGCCTTCACGCCATTCCTCAGCCAACCGACCTCCCCCACCTCGCCCATCCCTGTCGAACCTTTAAACTCTCCAAGTCCTAATTGTTTACCACAAAACCAACGGAACACTAAACCAACACAACCACAACCACAACCACAACCACATTACATTACATCCTCTCTCTCTAATAATAACAACAACAACAACAATAACAACAAGAACCATCCACAATAATAATAATAATAATAATAATAATAATAATAACGAATAATCAAGGGACGTAGCAATTGCAATACACAAAATAAAACAGAAGATGCATGCACATATATATCTACTTTTGGCACCTAAAATATCAG
>JAWZYT010002291.1:2500-35000 GCA_034508575.1 Petrolisthes manimaculis
CATCTTCAACCACACACACACACACGTGGCCTGTTCTGTCTGTCTGTCTGTCTGTCTCTCTTACCATTTTTTGCGGCACCTCACATCAATCAATCAATCTCTTACTATTTCTCATTCCTTCTGGGTAGCTGAGGAGATGGCTTGATGGGGTGGCACAACAAGGAACACTACTACAGACGGTGGGTGTGTTGGCTCAGGGCTACGTACAACACTAGCAATCCAATGTATGTGTGTATCCAGAGGTCTTGTTGAAGTTTCGAATCATTTGACACACTGGTGAACCAATTGCAATGCTTATCCTGTTTCATATTTGCTTGAGTTCGTATAATATTCGTTCATTAGGCTATTCGAAGCAAGCCTGGATACATATTTTGGATTGTGACTGGACATACCCATCAGTCCAGCAGTCCCTTTGTCTGAAGAACTACAACAACAACAACACACACATACTCAAAAATAAATACACATACACACTAAAAAATAAATTCATACACACATACACACTAAAAAATAAATTCATACACACATACACACTCAAAAATAAATTCACACACACACCAAACAATAAAAAATCACAACACTCATAAGAAACACACACACACACACTCTCTCTAAATACACACACACTCTCTCTCTCTAAACAAACACACACACACACTCTCTCTCTCTCCCTAAACACAAACACACACACACACACACACACCTACCTTCTATTTACAAGTGAGTATCCTTCTACGAGTGACAGGTTTTAAGAGTACCAGGTCCTCCTCCCTCAGGTAAGACAGGTCCCCAACACTATGTACCCCGATGGCCCCAAGGAAGCCAGATATGTGGGTGAGGCCATACCAGGTCAACCAGCCATCCAGGGAACAGTCTGACGGAGGCGCTGAAGGAGGGAAGGAGAGTTGTAGAAATGAGATAGAGAGATTTATGGATTGATTGGTTGGTTGATGTTAAGATCGGAACAGCTAGGTCATATGGCGCCCGAGGAAGGAAGTAGATGATTGAGAAGTGGAACAGTAGACACAAAAGGTAGCAAATGAAAAAACGACGACGACAACAACAATAATAAGAAAAAATCATATGTATAAATATATAAACTTTTCCTCTCACGTACATACATACATACTCCCCCCTCACTTACAGTACTACCCCTCAACGTACGCCCCCCTCATCTCACGTACCCCCACCCCACCCCCCACGCCCTCTAAAATAATTAATACCTTCATGATGTGTGCTAATAGACTCCAGTTCCTGCAGAAGGCGCCGACGAGACATCAGTTGTATGGCCTCCAGTTCTGGCTTCTCCAGGAGGCGTAGGTCCCTCACACAGGTACACCCCAACACCCTCAGGTAATCAGACAGGTGACTCAGGTGTAACGTCTCTAGGAACTCTGTGTACAGGTAAAACAGTATATTTATTATTATTATTATTTTTATTATTATTATTATTATTTTACACAGGTATGTATATTCACTCACTCGTTCTGTTTGTGTGTGTGTGTGTGTGTGTGTGTGTGTGTGTGTGTGTGTTCTTTCATAGTGTATCTGTGAGTGTGTGTGTGTGTGTGTGTACTTTCATAGTGTATATGTATCTGTGTGTGTGTGTGTGTACCTTGATAATGTCAGAAATAATGTATTACAACAAGTATACATGCCTACACATTTACACTTACTTACCTTTGAGACACTCAGTAATGGTAATCTGTTTGTTAGGTCCACTCTTCCAATCAGGACTTCCTTCCTTGTGACATCCACCATTATCCTGACATCCGTTGTGGTGTGGTGGTGCCATACTCATGTATTCTTCGGTCATCTTCTCACCTTGGCAACACTGATTCCTCACCCAGTCACGATGAGAAGAGCAAAGATCTATCGGTTCCTGGGGCGAATTGAAGCTGTTTTGGGGCGAATTGAAGCTGTTTTGGGGCGAATTGAAGCTGTTTTTGTTGTTGTTGTTGTTGTTGTTGTTATGATGTTGTAAATTGGTACCGCAGTGCTCGGAGGGACTGTTATTGTTGTTGTCGTTGTTGTTCTTGTATTGTGTAGTAGTAGTAGTAGTAGTAGTAGTAGTAGTAGTAGTCTCGTCTGGGTAAACACTCAGCACGTCGTTACAATTCTCATCAACAACCAGACTAACTACCTTCCCTTCTGGTGTTTGATGCCTGTAGTGGTGTATGACGTGAGGACCCCTGCTACAACACTCCTCGTTCCTACACTCCCTAGCACCCTTCCCTACTTTGATGTTTACGTATTTCTCTGGCTGGCTTTCGTTAGCGCGCTTTCTGGAGTTCACTACTTCGATGTTTAGGTTTTCATTTGGCGGGTTTTCGTTCGCGCGCTTTCTGGAGTTCCTTTCTTCGATGTTTACGTGTTCTTTTGGCGGGTTTTCTTTCGCGCGCTTATTCCCCTTCTCTTCTTTTGGTGCGCTTTCGTACTTACACTCTCTCTCCTTTTTTTCTTGTTGTTCCTTTGGCGGGTTCCAGAGGTGACACGAGCCCCTAGCGGCAGTCACTGGAACTACTGGGATTTGGCGGGGTTTGTTGGTGTCAGTGAGGAGTTCTTGTTTAGGTAATAGTGATTGTAGTGGAGAGTGGTTGCTAGTGGTAGTAGTGGCTGTAGTGGGGATGGGTGTATGGTGTTTGGGTGATGATAGTGATGGTGCCTGTGTGGTGATGTAAGAAAGAATTAGTTAGTTGGTGATTCGATTGTATAATAATAATAATGATAGAAAAAGTTTGTTGGGTGATTACGTGATTGTTGGATATAATAATGATAATAATAATGATAATAATAATGATAATAATAATGATAATAATAATAATAATAATGATAATGATAATGATAATAATGATAATAATAATAATAATAATAATGATAATGATAATGATAATAATAATAATGATAATAATAATAATGATAATGATAATGATAATAATAATAATGATAATAATAATAATAATAATAATAATAATAATAATAATAATAATAATAATAATAATAATAATAATAATAATAACAATAATAACAATAATAATAATAACAATAATAATAATAACAATAATAACAATAATAACAATAACAATAATAATAATAGTATATAAAAAAGCTAAGATATCGTCGCCAAAATGAAGGATTCTGAACTCTGAAACTTAATTTGCTTTGGAAAAACAATGACTCAGTCTATATCCTCGTATTCTTGGTGTGTCCCTCCTTTCCTTCTATTTCTTTGGTGTTTACTGTCCCACCTCTTTATCACCTTCTCTCTGTCCCTCATTTCCTTCTATTTCTTCGGTGTTTACTGTCCCACCTCTTTATCACCTTCTCTCTGTCCCTCCTTTCCTTCTATTTCTTCGGTGTTTACTGTCCCACCTCTCTATCACCTTTTACTTGTTGGAGGAAGCAGAAGCACCCAATTTCATCTATAAAAATTGGTTGGATGAAATATTAGCCTTATAAAATTGGTGTAGAAATCAGTAACCTCCAATTTCACCTATAAAAATTGGTGGTAGAAATCAGTAGCCTTTAATTTTACCTATATAAATTGGTTGTAGAAATCAGTAACCTCCAATTTCACCTACAAAAATTGGTGGTAGAAATAAGTAGCTTCCAATTACATCTATAAAAATGGGTTGTAAAAATCAGTAACCTCCAATTTCACCTATAAAAATTGGTGGTAGAAATAAGTAGCTTCCAATTACATCTATAAAAATGGGTTGTAAAAATCAGTAATCTTCTAAAATTAGCCGACAAAAACGTGAGAGGTCTTTTGAGGTTCCAGTGAGGCGTGTTACACAAAGGAAGGGAACTGTTCACCCCAGGGACGAAAGGGAAGGTGAGGGTGTAGGCAAGGAAGGAAGGAAGGAAGGGGAGAGGTTGGGAAGGGATGGGGTGAGTGAGAAGGGGAGATAAAGAGATGGGAAGGTGAGGGTGATAAGGGGATGGGAATGGGAAGGAAGGAAGGGGAGAGGATGGGAAGGGATGGGGTGAGTGAGAAGGAAGGAAAGGTGAGCGTATAGGGAAGGGAGAGGAAGGGTAGGGAGAGGATGGGAAGGGATGGGGTGAGTGAGAAGGGGAGATAAAGAGATGGGAAGGTGAGGGTGATAAAGGGTAGGGAGAGGATGGGAAGGGATGGGGTGAGTGAGAAGGGGAGATAAAGAGATGGGAAGGTGAGGGTGATAAGGTGAGGGTGGAAGGGAGAGGAAGGGTAGGGAGAGGATGGGAAGGGATGGGGTGAGTGAGAAGGGGAGATAAAGAGATGGGAAGGTGAGGGTGATATGGGGATGGGAATGGGAAGGGTGGAAGGAAGGAAGGAAGGAAGGAAGGAAGGAAGGGATGGGATGAGTGAGAAGGAAGGAAAGGTGAGCGTATAGGGAAGGGAGAGGAAGGGTAGGGAAGAGTAGGGAAGGGATGAAAAAGGGAGGGAAAATTGTAGGGAAGGGATGAGTGAGGAGGGGGGGATGGAAGGAAAGGGAGATAAACAGTAGAGAAGGAATGGGATATAGGAGAGAAAGGAAGGGAAGGAAAGGGATGAAAAGGGGGAGAGGGGAAATTGTAAGGAAGGGAAGAGAAGGGAAGGGAAAGAAAAGGTAAAGTAGAGAAAGGGAGGAAAGACAAAGGAAGGAAAGACAAAGGAAGAAAGAAGGAAAAGGAAATGGGATGGAAGGATGAGAAAGAAAGGGAAGGAAGTGTATGAGAATGAGTGAGAGAGAGTGATAGAGAGAGAGAAAGGGAAGGAAGTGTGTGAGTGAGAGTGAGAGAGAGAGAAAGGGAAGGAAGTGTGTGAGTGAAAGTGAGAGAGAGAAAGGGAAGGAAGTGTGTGAGAATGAATGAGTGAGTGAGAGAGAGAAAGAAAAGGAAGTGTGTGAGAATGAATGAGTGAGTGAGAGAGAGAGAAAGAAAAGGAAGTGTGTGAGTGTGAGTGAGAAAGTGAGACATATATATATAAATTACCTGTGAATGGAGTTTACATGTGTGTGTGAGTGACAGTGAGAAAGAGACTGAGAGACAGGTGTGAAAGCGAGTGAGAAAGGGAAGGATGTGTGTGAGTGAGAAAGAGAAAGAGACAGGTGTGAGAAAGAGACCGGTGTGAGAGTGAGAAAGAGACAGATGTGAGAGAGAAAGTGAGAAAAAGACAGATGTGAGAGAGAAAGTGAGAAAGAGTGAGAAAGAGACAGGTGAGAGAGACAGACATATATATAAATTACCTGTGAGTGGAGTTTACAGGTGTGTGAGAGAGTGTGTGAGTCAGGATACACACACTTCCACACCTTCACAACTTTCTCAATCACAACCCTTACTTCCAACACAACCACAACCACAACCACACCTGAAATACAACCCCATTATTACAACTCAGTAAATAAAAGGGGGGTTAGTTTGGTGTGCTAAATAAAATTCACAGTTTAAAGTAATATTTATATCTATGAAACTATATAATGGTTGTTGAAAAATTATAACCTATATTTATTTTTTTATTTTTACGTGAGATGAGTGAGTTCATTATTATTTTTTAAAATCACCTATACTCCCTGTCCCTCTTTTCCTTCTATTTATTTCGTGTTTGCTGTATCACTTCTTTATCACCCCATTCTCATTTCTCTATCACCTTATCACTGTCCCACTTCTCTATCACCTTCTTGTCCCTCCTTTCCTTCTATTTCCTTCACACTGATACTCTCCCACCTCTCTATCACATTCTCCTTGTCCCTCCTTTCCTTCTATTTCCTTCGCAGTTACTATCTCACCTTTCCCTCCTTTCCTTCACATTTACTCTCCCACCTCAATCACTTTCTCACTATCCCTCCTTTCCTTCTATTTCCTTCATATTTACTCTCTCACCTCAATCACTTTCTCACTATCCCTCCTTTCCTTCTATTTCCTTCGCAGTTACTATCTCACCTTTCCCTCCTTTCCTTCTATTTCCCCACCTCTCTCTCTACACCTTCTACTACTCACCTTTGTGTGTGTGTGTGTGTGTGTGTCTGGGGGCCGCAGTGAGTAACATCCCGTCCACTTGGGTATCATCCTTATATCTGTCTCTCTCACACACACATACACTCTCTTAGCTCATACCAAGAGGTGGGGTGGAGGTGGGGTTGGGTAGGGGGAAAGGGGTTACAGCAGGGGTGGGAAGGGGGAAGGGGGTTACAGGGATGGGTAGGGGGAAGGGAAGGGGTGTTCGTAATGGTGGGTGGTGGAAGGGGAAGGAGGGTTGCAGCGATAGGTAGGGTAGGGGACAGGAAGGAGAGGGAAGTAGAGGTTAGGTAGTGGGTGGATAGGGGTAGGTAGGGTAGGGGAAGGGGAGGACAGAAGGGAGTGAGAGGCAGGGAGATAGGTAGGGTGTGAAAGGGTTATATTGTAGGGTAGGGAAGGGAAGGGCAAAAGGAGATTAGGGTAGGGGAAGGGGAGGACAGGGAGGTAGGCAGGGGGGCAGGGAGGTAGGCAGGGGGGCAGGGAGGTAGGCAGGGGGGCAGGGAGGTAGGCAGGGAGGTAGGCAGGGAGGTAGGCAGGGGGGCAGGGGGAGGCAGGTAGGTGAGTTGGGTAAGGGGGAGGAGTGCCATAAAAATTATTGCAGTCCTACGTATTCCTCCAGTCTGTGCCACAAAACTGACCGACTATGTTTGGTGATATACTTTGGAGGAATCAAGACACTCCAATGTATGTGTGTACCAAAAAGTATTATTATGATATTCCTCTTAATGGGTGAAAATAGAGGATATATATTTATGGTAGTGAAGTGTGACAGTATGACAACACTTGACATACCAGGCGCCAGGAAATGTGTACATGTCAGACAACACACACACACACACACACACACACACACACACACACACACACACATAAGCTGATGACAGTGTATCATACCAAAGGTCAAACTCAAGGTGCTTCAAGGTAACTTCTCTTACTACATGAAATGTACTACTACTACTACTACTAATAGTAGTACTACTAGTACTACTACTATAACTAGTATTTTACTACTATTACTACGATATTAGTACTACTACTACTACTACTACTACTTAATGTGGACTCTACGTATTGGAGGTTAGTAGCCCCAACTAGTTGTTGTTGTTGTTGGTGTTGTCGTCTACGAAGGTAGGCACACTGCATGACACACACACACAGTGCATACTCACCTGAGTTGGCACCTGGCCTAATTACTCGTAAGCACCACAACTATCACCATCATCATCACCACCATCATCATCACCACCATCATCATCACCACTACCATCACATGTTTCCTCCACCATCACCACCAGATCACGTTGGCACTGTCTGGTGAGGTAGGCTGGCTGGGTGGGTCAGTGCCAAGGAGTGCCAAGCATTGACTTGTTACTAACCTGGGCACCAATTGCAAAGAGGTCATAAGGTGTGTGTGTGTGTGTGTGTCTAAACGTCACCACTTAATATGTCACTTACAGCCAGGCATTCCTTTGTATACATATATACATACATACATACATACAGTACACGTCAAGGACACAGACACACATATATATATAACAAGGTCATTTCAGACACACACACACACATATAAGAAGGACATTTCGTACACACACACACATATAACAAGGTCATTTCGGACACACACACACACACACACACACACAACATGGACACACACAAAATTTGCTACACCCACAGACACAAAATCTGATATACACACGCACACACACACAAACTCACACGTACAGTTGTGGTCAATAATAATAATCCACATATGGGTAACTTTAACAATTTGCTGTTTAATGTTTTCACGTTCACATAATTATGATGTTATTGTTTTTAAATAGTGTGTGTGTGTGTGTTTGTGTGTGTTATTGTTTTTAAATAGTGTGTGTGTGTTTGTGTGTGTTATTGTTTTTAAATAGTGTGTGTGTGTTTGTGTGTGTTATTGTTTTACGTAGTGTGTAGCTGCTTTTAGTAAATTAAAAGATGGTACTTAACCTATTTATTGGAAAGTTTATCATCTAAGCAACAAAGGGAAGCTGTCAAACTCTTATGTGAGTTACCCCAATATGGATGATTATATTTTACCCCGACTGTACACACCACAATCTGACACACAGACGCACACAAGTGAGTACAAAATTTACTCATTCATTAATAAAACATATACGCACACACAATTTAATACACACACACACACACACACAATTTAATACACACACACACACAATTTAATACACACACACACACAATTTAATACACACACACACACACAATTTAATACACACACACACACACACAATTTAATACACACACACACACACACAATTTAATACACACACACACACACAATTTAATACACACACATACACACAATTTAATACACACACACACACACACACATAATTTAATTCACACATACACACAAAAGTATGTATGTATGTATACCTGTTGTGCCTCAAAATAACACACATATAATTTGTTCATTAGTGTTGACAGTTAAACTACCCACGTGTGTGTGTGTGTGTGTGTGTGTGTGTGTGTGTGTGTGTTAATATGAGAGTGAGAATAGTTTTGTACATATATGTGTGTGAGCATATATGTGTGTGTGTGTGTGTGTGTGTGTGTGTGTGTGTGTGTGTGTGTGTTTTAATATGTGTGAAGAGGGAATGACGGAAATAGAAGGAAAGGAGGGACAGTTAACACGAAGGAAACAGAAGGAAAAGAGGGACAATAAACACCAAGGAAATAGAAGGAAAGGAGGGAAAAGAATGAAGGAAAGGCGGGATAGTTGTGAAGACATGAAAATAAGAGACTCTGGTTCAAATGGCCGCCAAAATCGCTAGTACATTACCTATATCACAACAGGCAGGATTTAAAAGGACAAATATTATAATCAAGTAAATCGTGTAGTGTACCCTAAATAAGATTGGTTTTCTTTGGTTGTTATGTACCACAGAGAACGAGTTGTATTCAGGGTATACAATGCTATTTCTTCCATGTCCAGCACTAAGGATTACAGAAAACGAAAAGTTAAATATAGAAAACTTGTGTCAACTACTGAAACAGAACATCACTTTGAAACACTGAACACATCACAGACATCAACACTATTGTACAAAAATTCAACACAATTATACATACCGAAATAATTATAGTTTTACAAATAGAGTGTAGGAGGCAGAGGGAATAGACTGTAGACCATGGAGGTATAATCTAAGAGGAGGCGGCATGACGTCACAGAGGTGAAGCCAGTTTTCTATTGGTCGGCTGTCCTCCCTACCCCCCATTGACTCAAAACATTGAACAGCTGATCATGTCGGACCATCAATTTCACCAACATTCTTTGCCATTTTTTAAGATAATGCTGGCGTGTTCAGCATATGGTTGTACCCAGAGAGACAGGTGTCTTTCTACTACATTTCATATATATGTTAAGAAAGTCATTTAGAAAAATATACGACAGAAATTGACAAATCAACGAAGTGAATTTCATCACCTGCCTCGCACACCGCGACACGTACCCATGTCCTGTAGAATATTAACACTGTACACACAAAAACAGTAAAGCCAAGGCTATTATAGTGTTGTGATATTAACTATTAATGTATAACCTGACGTATATATAGCATTGACAGGGTTATAAAAGATAAACTGGCTCCATGGGGGGACCTATTTGTGCCTAAGTTAGGGTTGGCCTGAAGGATAACTCGATTGTTGAGAGATTGTATTATGAATGTTTTAGCATATTTCATAATGTTTAATAGA
Organism: Petrolisthes manimaculis; assembly: GCA_034508575.1. Classification (NCBI taxonomy): domain Eukaryota; kingdom Metazoa; phylum Arthropoda; class Malacostraca; order Decapoda; family Porcellanidae; genus Petrolisthes; species Petrolisthes manimaculis. Next base: position 12,230 of record JAWZYT010002291.1, read on the forward strand.
TATTTAATTTATAATTGTGTTTACTATGTAGACTATTTGGTTGTTGAGAATTTAGGTGTAAGTTAAAAAACCGTAGTCTAAGTTAAGCCAATGTGCGGAAAGAGTTTTTATAATTGTGAAATTATATGGCCTGGGACTAATGAGTAAAATTAATATTTCTGTGTAAATCAGAGTGAACTGAAACTGAGGAAGTGATGACACACTTTATGCTTTAACATATACAGCCATAATGGTAAGATTCCATGTGGCTTATAAGTGGTAAAATGTGTTTGATACAACACAACACACCTGAGTGTCAACTCAATTACATGACAGTTCTGGATGTTACACTACAAATCTCTTCACTACACATCACATATCTCCAGTAGGCCTACCTACCATATAGGCCTACACATTTTCACTACCCTATTCACATGTTCAGTACACAATACACACATCTCCATTACCTTAATTATACACATCATTACAACACTACATCTTCACTACCCTATACATATCTTCACTACATAGGCTACATTTTCACTGCAGATCACACATCTTCACAGCACACACACACATCTTCACTTCACTATACACATCTTAATCTTACTGTATAAATTATAATCTTATTTATATACTATACTTAAAGAGTGACACAAGGCCTTCCACAGTCTCATACTAGAAATCTTTATATAATTAATTTTATTTGCATTTGTACAGTTACCCACACATGAAGCTGGTAGGCCTATGGTTCGTTACTTGTGAGGTGCTTGGCTACAACGAAATGAAATTTAATTGAAAAAAGATGTAGTTTGTTGACAGGCAAACAGTAAAATATTATTACTATCTGCTTGTCAACAAACTATTACTTTTGCTCACTTTCCTTCCTGTTGTAGGTATCTCACAAGTAGCGAGGCATACCAGATTCACGTGTGGTCATCTGTACTTGTTGTTATTTCTCTGTAACGTTATAATACGGTCTGTGGGTTGGTATGTAAGCTATCACCTTCTCTTTTACTATACTTTTTGCATAAAATAAGCTATTCATTTATTATTCAATTCATTCTTTCATTCATACTCCTAGGAAAAGTTTGCGAGAAGAGGTAATGCTCTAGTTGGAAACAGCGATATTTAATGGGTTTAAGTACTTTTGATAATATACAGAATTGGATAATTTTATGTAGTTATCATATATGGAACAAATTCAAGTCTCTTTCTGGCTATGATTATAGGATATATGAGAAAATAAGACCATAATTATAATGGGAGTAAGGCGGGCGAGGCAATGTTTTGAGTCAATGGGGGGTAGGGTAATAGGCTCCGCCCCTTGCTTCACTTTGGGTGTACAGGACGAGCGGCTCATGCCGCCTCCTCTTAGATTATACCTCCATGCTGTAGACAACAGTCTATTAACAGTGGTGTGTGTAAAAAAACATATATATAAACGTTAAGAAATATATAAAAAAATGAGGAGGTAAATATGTACAGAAGAAATATAGCTTGACAAATTAATTGTTACTATTAATTATTACTATTAATTATTACTATTAATTATTACTATTGATTATTACTATTGATTATTACTATTAATTATTACTATTAATTATTACTATTAATTATTACTATTAATTATAACTATTAATTATTACTATTAATTGTTACTATTAATTGTTACTATTAATTGTTACTATTAATTGTTACTATTAATTGTTACTATTAATTGTTACTATTAATTGTTACTATTAATTGTTACTATTAATTGTTACTATTAATTGTTACTATTAATTGTTACTATTAATTATTACTATTAATTGTTACTATTAATTGTTACTATTAATTGTTACTATTATTTTGCAGTGATGGTAATGATAAAAATTTTACAGTGATGGTAATGGTAAAATTTTTACGGTGATGGTAATGGTAAATTTTTTACAGTGATGGTAATGGTAATAATTTTACAGTGATGGTAATGGTAATAATTTTACAGTGATGGTAATGGTAATAATTTTACAGTGATGGTATTGGTAAAATTTTTACAGTGATGGTAATGGTAAATTTTTTACAGTGATGGTAATAGTAAAAATTTTACAGTGATGGTAATGGTAAAAATTTTACAGTGATGGTAATGGTAAAAAATTTAAGCTCTACTATTTAAGCTCTACTATTTAAGCTCTACTACTTAAACTCTACTACTTAAACTCTACTATTTAAGCTCTACTATTTAAGCTCTACTATTTAAGCTCTACTTTTTAAACTCACTCTACTATTTAAGCTCTACTATTTAAACTCTACTATTTAAGCTCTACTATTTAAGCTCTACTATTTAAGCTCTACTTTTTAAACTCACTCTACTATTTAAACTCTACTATCTAAACTCTACTATTTAAACTCTACTATTTAAACTCTACCATTTAAACTCTACCATCTAAACTCTACCATCTAAACTCCACCATTTAAACTCTACCATTTAAACTCTACTATCTAAACTCCACCATTTAAACTCTACCATTTAAACTCTACTATCTAAACTCCACCATTTAAACTCTACCATCTAAACTCCACCATTTAAACTCTACCATTTAAACTCTACCATTTAAACTCTACTATCTAAACTCCACCATTTAAACTCCATTTAAACTCTACCATATTTCTCTCTCTCTCTCTAAACACACACATACACAGCAGTGATGCCAACACCTTGAGACTTCTTCGACCTACACAGACACTGAAATTACCCTACATTTACCTTCATCGCCCTACGACTTAGCAAGTTAGGATAAAAATATTCCTCAACTACTTGGAGGTTTTATTTATAATAATATATAAACAAAAATGTTCTTTTTCTTTTGAATATATGCAGTTTCAATACTGGACCTCAGTCCGGTGGTACAAAATGAACCGTAAATGAAATGTAGTAAGAATATATAACTAAACAACAGTAAAAGGATGAATATAAAATAGGCAAGATAACAATTCTTACCTCTAGCCATACATACATCTCTAAACTTTTGTTTCCTGGGAGTTTCCTTTTCTTTCTCTAGCTCTCCTGGGTACCGCCTCTTCTTTTTGGGAGTGGCAATGGCAGATTCATGAAAAGCATTTTCTACTACCTACTGTTGAGTTTTGAAGTATTTTATTTTTTATGTAGTTGAAGGTAATAGATATTTTTAAGCAATACATTTTTAACATATATCTATACCATTTATATGATATTTTATTGTTACAACATATGTTATCACTTATACCAAAATGTTGTAACGCCCTACGTTTCGTTATGATTCTGTAAAATTACCCTACGCCCTACAGACAAGGATTTGAGGTCGAAATGCCCTAGATATAGGGTGATTACCCTACGGTTGGCAACACTGGTTATGTTGTTGATGGGAAATATTGACTTTACAACGGCACCTTACAAACTTATATATATATTTTTTATCTTAATCTATTTCCCTTTTTACTTTACAATTTTCTATTTCCAAAAATGCTTGTTACAATTTCAATGGTTGATGGGAAATATTGCCTTTACAACGGCACCTTATATCTTGATCTTTATTTTGCACCTCATACACCAATATATACATTTGTTTTTATCTTGATCTTGTGGGTTTTTGCTATTATTTCTGCTAGAGAAATAATGCTCTTTCAGTCGGGCCCTTCTATATAATTTGAGACCGACTAAATATGGCGACTATTTCCCTTTTTTTTTTTTTTTTTTTTTTTTTACAATTTTCTATTTCCAAAAGTGCCTGTTACAATTTCAATGGTGCACGTTTCATAATAACATCTTAAAGTACAGACGTACGATGTATCAGTAATTATCGCGGGGAAGATTTTACAAAATACATCTAACTCGGCCATCACTCCGTTCCCCAACTTCCATATTAAATCGCTGGCGTTCACACGCAACCCTTCAGTTAGTTACCCCGGGAACCGGGGTAACTAACTGAAGGGTTGCGTGTGATCGCCAGCGGATTTAACAGGGGAACAGTGTTGGCCGAGTTAGATGTATTTTGTAAAATCTGCCCCGCAATAATTACTGATACATCGTACGTCTGTATTTTAATAAATAACCAGCAGAGGTAAACATTAGACATCTTATACTTTAATATATTATAATGTAAACACTAACTTATTCGTAAATACATTAATTTAAAAAATATATCATTATTATTTCTAATTATACTGTATATTGTAATTTGCATCGATTTAATTAAAGACCCTGTGATTGTGTATGGGAATTGGAGGCTTCTGATTCCTCCTGACCATGCCACAAAACACGCTCCTTCCGTATAGGTGTGTGTGTGTGTGTGTGTTAGGGAGTGAGTGAGTGTGTAAGGGAGGGATTGTAAGTGTGTGTGTGTGTGTGAGGGAGGGTAAGTAAGTGCAAGTGTGTGTGTGTGTGTGTGTGTGTGTGTGTGTATGTGTGTGAGGGAGGGAGGGAGGGAGGGAGTGTGTGTGAGGAGGGAGGGAGGGAGGGAGGAAATGTGTCTGTGTGTGTGTGTGTGTTTCGTGGCAATATTTTGAAGGACTCATTTATCTCCAATTTTCTGACTACATCACCGAGTCCCTTTAAATATTATTACTCCTACATAAAGAAAACTAATATTAATTAATTTTATGAACACAAATATTTATATACAAAATTGTACTGCAGTAAGAAATTAATATTAATAATTAAATCTATATATACACACGTGGATATAATGAACTCTCAGCCCATAATAATAATAATAATAATGACAATAATAATAAAAGTAATAATAATAAAAGTAATAGTAATGATGATGATAATAATGATAATAATGATAATAATAATAATAATAATGATAATAATAATAATAATAATGATAAACAATAATATAATATAGATAATAAAATAATAATAAAAATAATAATAATAATAATAATAAACAATTCATCTCTAATAATAATACACGTTTGGTACATTGGAGTGTTTTGATTCCTCCAAAGTATGCCACAAAACAACAACAACAACAACATGACCCCAGCTATAAACCAAAGTATAATGAATTGTTTGTTTCTTTGGAGGAATCATTTGCTCCAGATTTACCACAAACCCTACTAACCACTACTAACTAAACTACTAACCATTAACCACTACTACTACTAACTAACCACACTACTAACTACTACCACTATTAACTATTCTACTTACCACTACTACTATCTATACTTCTAACCACTACTACTAACTATTACTATTCCCTTTACTAATTCATTGTATAGGTGAGATCTATGGTTGGTATGCATACGATGATGGTGGTACTAATACGATGACCCCACCACCACCACCACCACCATGGACACACACACAGTACAAGACATTATCTCTATCTTTCTCGCACACACACACACACACACACACTACAAGACATTATCATACACTCACACACACACACACACACACACACACAGTCATCTCACCATCATCATCATTATTACATACACCCCACACACACATACATACATACATAAAAAACATACATACAAGAAAAAATCCATACATAAAACATACATACATACAAGAAAAAATCCATACATACATTATCAGTAACTCAATCTTCCTCCTCCTAGTGTATGGTATTTTGATATTGTGTGTGTGTGTGTGTGTGTGTGTGTGTAAACTTCCATACATAAAAATAATAATATTGTATGCGTGTGTCTATGTGTGAGTGTGTGTATGTATGTATGTGTACTATATAACATACATACATAAAATTAACTAATCCTTACACGTATAAATCTGAAAAAACTTACAAAAATATTTCCATTGGGTTTACAGAACATTACATTAATCTAATCTAATTAATCTAGCCTTAATTAATTTACATCTATTGTCCATTTATATACAAAACACATATTTATCATACTGTCATGTCTTTTCTATATTATTATTATTATTTTTATCATTATATTTATTATTATTATCATTACTTGTATTATTATTATTGTTTTGGGGAGACAGGAGATGGTTGAAATTATTATTATTATTATTATTATTATTAAGGGACCCTGTGATGTAGTCAGAAAATTGGAGGTAAATGAGTCCTTCAAATATTGCCACGAAACACACCTATATGGAAGGAGCTTGTTTCGTGGCATAGTCAGGAGGAATCAGAATCCTCCAAACTATTTCCCATACACGACTATCACAAGGAATTGAAAGGTCTCTGATTCCTCCAAAGTATACCACGAAACAAGACAGCTTCAATGCTATTAGTGTAATCTGTTTCGTGGAGTGGTTAGGAGGAATCAGTAACCTTCTAATTTCTCCCTAAAATCAAGTGAATCTCCCCCTTTAGTTAATTCTCTATTTAATGTATAAAACTTATGGACTAAATTATCAGCCCTTGTATGTACGGCCCACTAATGTGTCATGAATAATAATAATAATAATAATAATAATAATACAAATAATAATAATAATAATAATAATAATAACACAAATAACTATAATAATAATAATAATAATAAATAAATGAAAATAGTAATAATAATAATAATACAAAACAAATAGAAATAATAATTAATATTAAAAATGTAAAAAGAAATAATAATAATAATAATAATAATAATAATAATCCAATAGTCGTGTTCAGAAATATTTTTGTTACGGTATTCAAGAACACTGGTGATGCATATACGATGACTCCATAGCAAACCCCAACAGACCCATCGTACCACTACCACACCATCGTAAACACCATGGATGACCCTTATTAAACGTTTGGTGTGTTCTGCCCCAAAGCTAAAATTCACCAATTACTTTTTCTTTTAATTAATTAGTTTAGGACTCTGTGATAGTGAATGAAAAATTGAAGACTTCTGCTGATTCCTCCTGACCATGCCATGAAATAAGCTCCTTCCATATTTATAGGTGTGTGTGTGAAAATTGGAGACTTCTGATTACTCCTGTCCATGCCAAGAAACAAACAAGCTCCTTTCATATTTATAGGTGTGTGTGTGTGTGTGTGTGTGTTTCGTGCAATATTAAATTGACTCGTATTTTTATCTCCAATTATCTGACTACATCACAGGGTCCATTAATTAAGTAACCTGACATAATTATATTTAAACCCGTCCATATAATTATTCTTTTGGATAACGATCACATTTACAGAAAACAAAATGTGTTGAAACATTTTACGATCTATTTTCTTTTCGATTACTGTACATCATCACATTTACCCCCCCAAAAAAAGTAATCTATGAAAGTTTTTGACGTATTTTAGTTTGGATTACATCACAACATTTACCCCCCACCCCCAATAAAATAATAATAATAAAAAAACCAAAATCTTCCGTTGTGTTTTTGTTTTCTTTTGGATGACATCAGATTATCGAGCAAAAAGAAATTTAATTAATTTCAAAAGGGAGGCGGTACATTTTCGACACGATAAAACTCACTCCATACAGATACATACAAGTAGATGCCTGAGAATAATAAACAACACACAAATACGGTGACGTAAACATAAACATTATTTTTCGTACCGAGTTTAGCCTCTTAATTAGCGTGACCGTACATGAGAGGGCCAGGTAAAGGTACAGTCACAAGCACTAATAAGTATAACACCTTTGGTTGAAGCTTTGAACAGTCTACCAATTCACCAACGAACTAAATCCAATTGAGATGTTATTGTGTATTTATTTACTTTCTCTAGGTAGTCGAAGTACACCTGGATACTTATTAGTGCTTGTGACTGTACAACACTACTGTATAAAGAGTAAAATACTACTTATAAATAATGTTGCTCCTTGCCCCCTATAGCTGCTGCAGTTAGCGGTGAATGGGCCAACTACTCAATTAATTAATTAATTAACTAACTAACTAACTAACTAACTCTAGTGGAGATTTAGGGACGAATGGCTGCGGTACAAGTCACAGTCTGTCTTCACCTTCTTCCTCTTCCACCACCACCACTGCCGACACCACATCACTCACGCAACACGACAAGGAGCTTGTGAGTTGGTGGTGTTGGTGTTGGTGGTGGTGTTGTTGTTGTTGTTGACTGGGGCGACCGCGGCCTCTTCCAAAAAGGTCACTTGTAGCACTGAAGATCCCGTGTTGGTTCTTCCTTGTTGTTGAAGATGATGATGAGAAATTGAGGGTTGTAGCTGGGTGGGAACGAGAGGGTGGGGTTGGGGTTGGGGTTGGGGTTGGGGTTGTTGTTGTTGTTGGTGGTTTGAGGGTATTTGTGGTGGTGATGGTGAAAGTGTGTGACAAAGGTGTTCTTGTTGTGGTGGTGGGGTGTGTGTTTGTGGTGGTGGGGTGTGTGTTTGTGGTGGTGGGGTGTGTGTTTGTGGTGGTGGGGTGTTTGTATTTGGTGGGGTGTTTGTATTTGGTGGGGTGTGTGTTTGTGGTGGTGGGGTGTGTGTATGTTGAGGTAGGTTGTGTGTACATGGTGGGTTGTGTGTATTTGGTGGGGTGTGTGTTTGTGTAGGGGTGTGTGTTTGTGTAGGGGTGTGTGTTTGTGTAAGGGTGTACACTTGTGGTGGTGGGGTGTGTGTATTTGTAGGTCGGTGTGTGTGTATGTAAAGGGGGCGAGTTGTTTCTTCTGGTTGTGGTGGTATAGTTTGCATGCTTGAATGACCTGGGCACTGAGTTTGTGTGTGGGTTGTTAGTGGTAGTGGATGGATATATTGTGGATGTGGAGGTGCTGGGATGTAGTGTGGATGTGGAGGTGTTGGGATGTAGTGTGGAAGGAGTATTGATGGTCGTAGTGGATGGATATAGTGTTGATGTGGAAGTTGTAGGGTGTAGTGTGGAAGGGGTGATGGTGGTAGTGGCAGGATAGTGTGTTGTTGATGATGTGAAGGTAATAGGTTGTAATGCATAGGTGCTTCTACTGGTGTTAGGTTGTGCAGTACATACAACAACAATAGCTGTGAAGGGGGTGGTTGTAGTAGGAGTGTCAGGGTGTGTTAGACTATGTGCTGAAGATGTGCTAACGTTACATTTGACACTATGCAGGACTGGGGTACTAGCAGAGAGAGGTAAAGTAGGAGGAGCTGGAGTAGAGATATATAAAGGAGGAGGAGGTGGAGTAGAGAGAGATAAAGGAGGAGGTGGAGTAGAGAGAGATAAAGGAGGAGGTGGAGTAGAGAGAGACAAAGGAAGAGGTGAAGGAGGGGGAGATGGTGGTGGTGAAGCTACTACAAATGTGCTTGGGGAATGTCTGGTTGTTATGGTATCAGATCCATAATGATGCCAAGTAAAGGAAGGAGGAGTATGTACACTAGAGTCCTCAGACGAATCATTGAGATTTGTTGCACTTGAGAGACGTGCAGGTAGAGAGCTACATAATGGGACGGTTGCTGAGTTATTAGACTGGACCAGTGCAGCTGACAAAGAGGAGGAAGAGGAGGAGGAAGAAGAGGATGATGATGGTTGGGAAGAAGAGGAGGCATTGGTGTGGGCTGAGTTGGAGTGGGAAGACACAGCTGCCACAGATCTTCGTCTTGGTGGCGTCACATTAAGATTTGTCCAAAATGTTTGCTTAGAAGATATAAACATTCCCCGAGGCCTGGACGTACCACAAGGCAGACTGAGGCTGGATGGACGCGAACAAGTGGAAGCGGACTCACTGACACTACTTGAACCTAATGGAGGGACGTGTGATGATGATGCTGCAGCCAATGAGACGGATGAACCTGACACTGATGTCGTCCGAGCCTGTATGCGATGGGAGGACGAGGTCAGCGACTCGAGTGGGAAGTAAGACAAAGAAGAAGATCGTCTGCAGTTTAATCCACGGCACTGTGAGGTTGAATGCACAGACGAGTGACACTGCATGAAAGAGTTTGGGAATGTACGGTTTGGTCCACCAGCCTCCCTCTCGTTTATCACTGAGGGGGACACTGGTTTTAGGGTCATGGTCTCTTCCTTTTCCTCTTCTTCCTCCTCCTCTTGTTGATGCCAGTGTGTGTGTACCCTGTTGGAGGTTCCATTGGAGGGCCATCTTTGGTTATAATACACATGATGCTTTAAGTTAGTTTTGTTTTGGTTTGGGGTTTGGTTTCTTTTGATAAAGTTGGCTATCTGTGCTATTCTTGACTTTCTCTTGGCGTCCTGGAGGTGCCTTTGGAGATGTGTATTGAGGCGGGAGGTGACAGAGTGGTGGAGTGTACACAGGGGACGGGATCTGGTGCTGGTGAAGAGATGACGCCTCTGCTGGCACTCTTGAGGACATAGGTGTGATGGTGACCTCCTGCTGCTGTGGGAAAGGAAGGGGCTGGAACACGCTGGGGCCTCGTCCGGGCTGTGGTGATGGTGGTGGGGGCCTGTCATTGATACACCATTATATTAGACACAATATATCAGTGAGTTATCAAACAAACATCTACTATACTACAACAACAACAACAACAACAATGACAATGAGGGACCGAGTCAACAAAAGGTCCCCTACAACAACAACAACAACTACAATGGAGGACTTACTTGAGTTGTTGTGGGTTGTGGGAAGGCAAAGATGTTGGTTTTCTTGAGATCTGATGTCAAGTTGGGTGTCGGGGGAAGCATGGGCTCTGACTCTGTTCTCATCCCCACGTACCCCTCCTCTGCCGACGAAGCAACTATGTACAGCGAGCACCAATCAATCAAAGGTCGTGTGTCATGCAATATGGTGGAAACATGACGGGACAAAACGTATAGTACTGTATGGTGTATTCTGCCCTGTATCATGTCATGTGGGGCTTCTAAAATGTCACCACAGTTACATTTAATAATCCTTAGAACATAAAAAAGAAATGTAATGAAATAATATCTCACTGCTTAACCAGAGTGAAAATAAACTTGGTGGGTGATAGATAAGAAGAGTGATGTGAGGGAGACGTGTAGGAGACTCACCGTGGGACATTGTTGATGGGGTTCTGTAGGAAGGATACTCGTCTGAACCTCTCTTTGAACTCGTCACTCGCTTCCTGGAAAAAAGATGGATGATTAGATAGTTGTGACATGATAAATAAGAGAGTATCATCCGTCGTAAGTAATATAAGGTAATGAATGATAGGATGTACAGTCGTGGCACATAGTCCTTGACCAGTCTGTAAGGGAAAGGCTGTTCAAGGACTATGTGCCGCAACTGTACTATCGCTGACACTTATAGGTGGTACAACTCTTTTCTTTGGTGTGAATCCCATGCAGCTCGATTCAGTTCTTCGGAATCATTCATTGGTGAGAGTGAAAGGCCGAGTGTGTAAGTAAATAATTAAGCTGAAACATTCCCTTTTTAATGGACACAGATTGTTAGTTGTGTCCTTCATAATATCAACCTTCGTATTTCTTTCTTCCTTATGAATATTGAACTTATATCTATGTATGTATCTATTTGCATATTCCTGGATCATGTGTATCAATAATGTGTCCAATAAAAAACTACGGTAACTACTCGCCTCCAGCAGCATTAAGGTGACGACAGAGAATGGAGGTCGTAGGTCTGGGTTTTTGGTCCACACTCTCTTCATGACAGAGGCCAGGGAGGGGTCACAGTTTCTTGGTGTACTGGGAGTGGCCCGTTGCTCCACCACAAGTCTCTCTACTTCCTTGTTGGTGTTATTCTGTGGGTAGAGTGTAGGGAGGTGGGGAATAGGGATGGAAAGGAGAGGTAGAAAGAGGGAGATGGAGCATGAGGGAGAGAGAGGGATGGAAGAATGAGGGATGGAAGGGAGAGGAAGAAAGGAGGGAGGAGGGATGGAAGGGAGAATGAGGGATGGAAGGGAGAGGAAGAAAGAAAGGAGGAGAGAGAAAGGAAGGATTGATAGAGAATAAGAAAAAATAAGTGAAGGGATGGAGGGAGAGAAATAGAAATATTGGGATCGGAAGGAAAAGTGAAGGGATGGAGGGAGAGAAGAAAGAAAGATGGAGAGAATTAGGAATATAGGGATTGAAAGGAAGAGGTGAAAGGATGGAGGGAGAGAAAGAGGAATATAAGGACTGGAAGGAAAATTGAAGGGATGGAAGGAAAAGGGGAAATTGGTACCTCAGAAGTCCCCCTAATATGTGTCCTCATACAGAAGTCCCTCTAACATATGACCTTCTAAACAAGTCCTTCCCCCTTCTCCTGAGTAAATACTGACGGTGGGGGGAAGGGGGGGAGAAGACACACACACACACACCTTGTATGGAATTTCTCCCCTGGTGGCCATTTCCCACAGCAGAACACCGTAGCTCCAGGCGTCGCTCTTGCTGTTGTAGACGCCCTTGGACAGGCTCTCTGGGGCCATCCAACGCACAGGCAGCTCACCTGTTCCCTCTGTCCAAAACATCAAAGACACTTATCGTTTTATTTATTTTTGCGAGGCCCCGAGATTATTGGGCATCGCACTAGATGACATGGTTGTTGTTGATGTCATGGTGGAGTCATTTACTGAACACTATATATTCATTAACTGACCTTATAATAATTAACTGACCTTTCCTATAGTAATTAGAGACAAGGTTTCTGGAGAGGCCAAAGTCACAAATCTTGAGTGTGAGGTGGTGGTCGAGAAGACAGTTCCTGGCAGCAAGGTCCCTGTGTACAACCCGACAATACTCTAAGTAACTCATCCCATCACCAGCCTCCACAGCCATCTCTATCACTCTCTGCAAACGGGGGATTATTTTCATCGGCATAAGGAAGGCGTATGCTGTGTAGTATTGGATTTCTTCAGTGTTAAGTGGGTAGGTAATTCACTTTGGTTACATCGGAGTGCCGTGATTCCTCCAAAGTACTGTACTGTATATATACCAGGAAACAGGACCAGATGAACAAAAATAATGGTGTTCGTTCTGTTGCTTGGAATAGTCTGGAGGAATCATTTGTTCCAGATGTACCAACAACACAAAATTTCCCCCTTAAAATAACTGGGAAATGCGGGAGAGGAGACATTTGTAGACAGTTCTCTAAAATCCACCACATACTTTCACCAAATTTGTAGACACGACTATCACTCTAATTTGTGGACAACACGATTTATACTGTATGTTTATGGACGTGTAAAAAAGACACACACACTGATTTGATAATGGTCCCTCATTGAGTTATTTATACAGATTAGGATGAAACGTTGTTGTTGTTGTTGCTGCTGTGGTATAGTGGTGATGTGTCCTTACATTATCATCATTTGTTTCCTGTGTCCACAACCGTACATACATACCGGTACATACCTGGTCACTGATGTCCTTGTGTCGGTCAAGGTAGGTTTTGAGGTCCCCTTCCTGCATGAGTTCCATCACCACATAGACCGGTGCAAAGTCTCCCACTACACCCAGCAGTCTTACTATGTGATGGCTCACCATATCTCTGTATACAACAATCCACCAAAACACCAAGACTTAGTTCATTATGATAATTATTAGAGGAATATGATTGTCTAAGCCTAGTACATGTACTATACATTTATTCCATTTCATTTATACTCTAACATTTACAATGTGTAATTATGATTTCTTTATGTTACAGATTCTGCCATCATTGCTGTTAGTTCAATAAAGTTCTGAAGCAAATAGAAGTCTTATTTAATTATTACACTGGTACAAATATACATGGTGGACATTTTGTTAGTACAGTCGGCAGCATAAGTTCGCTTCATTTCCATGTACGTATGCATGAGCTATAGTGATGTTGTAACAATTTGAATGCAGAGGTGACAGATATACTTCACATGTGGTAAATTACACATGTTTTTTAAGATAGAGCTTAATTCAGAATGCAACTACAGTATCTGGTCATATTAGCATTACTAAGTGCATAAGATGGACACAAATTTTGCTGTCTGCTGTACATTCTTATGCGTATCTTGATAAAACTGTACATACTTAACTAAACAGACAAACAAAGATAGAACAGAATGATAATGAAAAGGTAGGATTGGTAACTCCAAATCAACACCATAATACACAGTTCCCTTCTGTAGTTACTTAACAAAACATACAAACAAAGATCGGACAAAATGGGAATGAAAAGGTAGGAAGAATGGTATAACTCCATATCAACAACATAATACACAGTTGCCTTCAGGAGTGTATAGAAAGACGTACTGCATGACTGCCGCCTCCTTCAGAAACTCGAGGATCATGTCGTGGGTGACGTGTTCAGAGTGTGTCTTGACGGCCACCCTCTTGACGACGCCCTCACCTTCCTGCACCAGCTCCCCAGCGAACACCATACCGAAGTGACCCTGACCGAGTGGCACGTCGTACAACACCTTAACTTCGTCCCGCCACAGGATATACTCCGTCTGGAAGAGCTCGGCTGGGGCGAACCCTTCTGTAAAGAGATAGACGGAGGCCGGACATTGTATAAGTGACATAATATTCAGTATTATTGTTGTTATTATTGTTGGTTGTCTGTCTCGTCTCGTCTATTATTGGTCTCTAAACATTTGGTTGTGTGTCTCTCTTCCCTGACCATGTGACCTCTCCACTGACCTTTATAGAATGGGTTGTCGTCGTAACTGAGACTGGCTGTGTCGGGAATGGCGTACTTATCACTCAATCTTCTCCGCCACCACCACGCCACCGTCACCACCCCACCAGCCGTCACCAACACTGCCACCACCATCCCTATCCATCCCACTCCACCATCTGTAAATCCTCCTACTTCTCCATCTTCCTCCCACTCCTGTAATCGTAATGTGTAAAATTAATTGTTATGCTGTATTAAGGGAAGAGGAAATTTTGTGTTGGTAAATCTGGAGCAAATGATTCCTCCAAACTTTTCCAAGCAACTGAACACCATTATTTTTGTTCATATGGTCCTGTTTCCTGGCATAATTGGGAGGAATCATGGCACTCCATTGTAACAAAAGTGAAATACCCCCTTAAAAGTACCAATGGGCAATGTAATAGGAATTTTTTTTTAACTCAACATAATAAATATGAATACAGTATAAAAAAGTACAGTAATTACAAATACTGTAGATATAAATAAATAAATAAATAAAGCAATAAAAACTGACCTGAATATGGAAGGTGACCGTGTTTGAATCCGGACCCCAGCCAGCCAAGGTCAACACCCTGACCTTACATTGATACTGGCCGGGTCTTAGGTCACTCAACTCCACACTCACTCCACCTCCACCTCCACCTCCACCTCCTGCTGCTCCTCCACCCTCCACATCAAGGCCGTTCACACACTCCACTTGCTGTATCTGTTTGGGGTTAGATTTATTTATTTTTGGTGCATTGGAGCATTTTGATTCCTCCAAAATATATATGCCAGGAAAATTTTTGGTACATTGGAGCATTCTGATTCCTCCAAAATATATATGCCAGGAATATTTTTGGTACATTGGAGCATTCTGATTCCTCCAAAATATATATGCCAGGAATATTTTTTTTGGTACATTGGAGCATTTAGATTCATCCAAAATTTATATGCCAGGAATACTTTTGGTACATTGGAGCATTTTGATTCCTACAAAATTTATATGCCAAGAAACAGCACCAGGTTAACAAATATAATGGAAGCCTGTTACTTTGAATAATTTGGAGGAATTTAGCCACAGTGTAATAACTACCACCATCATCCACACACACCAACCAACCACATTCACACACACACCAACCAACCACACAACAACACACACACCAACCAACAACACACACACACACACCAACCAACCAACCAAGAACACACACACCAACCAACAACACACACACAAACACCAACCAACCATCCAACCACACACACACACCAAGCATCTCACCTGTTGTCCCGTGTATTCTACTTCATAAGCCAGGACCACTCCACCGCTGACACTGACGGGGGGAAGCCAATGAACTGTCACAGAGGTCGGGGAGGTATTGGTACTACTGAAGGAGGAGGAAGAGGCGTTGTTTTTACTGTAGGAGGAAGTATTGGTGTTGTTGGTGCTACTGGAGGGGGAGGAGGGGGAGTTGTTTGTGCTACTGTAGAAGGAGGTGTCGTTGTTGATACTGTAGGAGGAGGTGTCGTTGTTGATACTGTAGGAGGCATTGGCGTTGTTAGTGCTACTGTAGGAGGATTTGGAGGTGTCGTTGCTACTGTAGGAGGAGGCGTTGGTGTCGTTGTTTTTGTGTTGTTGTAGCACCTTGAGGGAATGTGCTGGGATGATGTCTGAGGTTTCTGTGTGTGTGTGTGTAGGAGAGAAGAAAAGAGAGGGTGAGATTAGTATTGTTATTATGATTATTACTGCAATATTTGTATTATCTGTATTATTATTATCATCGTCATCATTATTATTGATATTATTATTACCGTATCTCTGTTATCACCACTATTATTATTATTATCATCATCATTATTATTATTATTATGATTCTCATAATCATTATTATTATTAATATTAATACCAATTCATTGTTACCATCACTACTATCATTATCATTATTATCATTTCACTGTTACCATCACCACTATTATTATCATCATCATTATCATTGCACTGTAGACTCACTATCAGGTGGTGTGGTAATATTAATAACAGCAGGCACCAACGAACACAGCTTGCATTCCACAACACCATCGACACCACAAACAGCAGCACCAACACCAGGAGGAAGGGCGTGGTACTCCTGACGTGGTGGGTGGTGGTGGTGGTATGTGGTGCAGGGAAGGGGGTCGAGGCAGGCCATGATGGTGACGATGTATGTGGTGAAGTAGAGTAGGTCGGTCAAGATGAGGGAAGGGGTCGATGTGTTGGTGTGTTCCTCCACTATATAATCTGTTGGTAATAGATAAGATTTAATTTGAGAGCAGAGAGAGAGAGTAGAGAGCGAGAGTAGAGAGAGAGAGTAGAGAGCGAGAGTAGAGAGAGAGTAGAGAGAGAGAGAGAGAGAGAGAGAGTAGAGAGAGAGACGAGACAGAGAGAGAGAGAATATAAACACATATTCTAACTCTTTACTCACCTCCTTCAAACTTGGTGTAATGAGTAGTGGGATGAATCTGGTAATAGGCAGTCACAACACCTTCTCTGAAATACACACATACACACATGTACTACACCTCTTTACATACTAGAAGATATACACACACCTCTTCACATACTACGACAAACACACATACCTTTTGACATATTACAATACACACACACACATACATAAACAGCTTTACGGTACATATTACATACACACACCTCTTCGCATACAACAACACACACAGCTTTACATAACTATTACGACATACACACACCTCTTCACACACAACACACACACATACATACACCGCTTTACATATTACATACAAACAATGTCCATACACACATTGTATATTTGCTATCAATTTATGAAGTACGGTTATTCTATCAATCTCTTCAAAATTTTATGCATCTAAAGGTAAATATATGATGAAACTGAGCATAGAAGATTGAAAATAATAGTTCTAATACCTAGAATAGTGAAATAATAGTTGAAGACTGAAAATAATAGCTATAATACTTAGAATAGTGAAATAATAGTTTAATAGTTACCTTTCTTCACTATAGATGGCATTGTGAATGTCGTTAATAGGCGTGAGGCGAGGTGACAGGTGAGGAGAGAAGGGAGATGGGGAAGAGAATGAGGGAGAGGGAAAGGGTAGTGTGGGTGAAGGAGATGGAGAGAGGGAAGGGAATGAGGAGACAGATTCAATGGTGTAGGAGGAAGGAGAGGGTGAGGGAGAGGAAGGAAAGGAGGGTGAGGGTGTGGAGGAGGAGGGAGAGGAAGGAGAGGGTGTGGAGGGAGAGGGAGAGGAGGAAACATTATCTTCATCTTGGTATTGATGGTGATGTGTGGTTGAGCTGATGGTGTTAAGGTTCATGATGCGACCTCTTAGTATCCTGTTCAAATATACACACACACGCACATATACATACATACAGGACACATACATACATACATACACACACACACACAACACATATACATACACAGGACACATACATACACACACACACACAGAAGTATTAGTTATTAGTTAAAACTATTGATGAACCTAATAAATTTAATAATCATCCTATCTTATATCACTCTTAAAAATAATATGTCAAAGAATAAACAGACTTAGTAATTATAGAAAACATCCTCATTAAAGATATTCAACATACAGTATATAGATAATCAAACCCATTAAGGGGGTACGGAAATAAGGGGACAGGCTTGGGGGGGGTGCAGGAGTAGGGAACAGGTTTAGGAGGGTGCGGGAGTAGAGGGACAGGCTTGGGGGGGGTTAGGGGGATACGGGACAGGCTTTCTACCCCCCCCAAGCCTGTCCCCCTATTCCCTCACCCCCCCAACCCCCTCCAAGCCTGTCCCCTACTCCCGCACCCCCTTAAACAGAACACATCATCTTACTGTGGAATATCAATGTCATTTAAAATAAGGTCTTCAATGCTTGGTGTGTGTGTGTGTGAGGCCGGGGTATTTCTGCTGCTGCTACTGCTGGTGCTGGTGCTGCTGGTGTGACAAGGGCAGCAGTCATCATCAGGAGAGAGAGGGAATAGGGACGATTGGGTACTACTGCAGGTGCTACTACTGCAGGTATGGTTCCCTTTGTGCTGCCCTTCATCTTTCTTCTTCTCTCCTTCTTCATCATCATCACCACTTCCTCCTCCTCCTCTTTCTCTGTTATCATCTCCTCTTCCTCTTCCTCCTCCTCCTCCTCCTCCTCTTCCTTGCCCCTTCGTCCTCCACTCCATGCTGTCCCCATCACCTCCGTAACTCCCCTCTGCAGTAGTGAGTTTGCCTGCGAGGTCCATAATGACAATTTGTGCTGAAATGGAAAATACACGGAGAATAAATAAGAAAAAAACACGAGAATTTAATACAAAACGAGAATTAAATGAGGAAACATGAGATAAAATAAGAAAAACACACGAGAATTTAATAAGGAAAAACACGAGAATTTAGCAAGGAAAACATACGAGAAAAAGAAACACCCACGAGAATTTAATAAGGAAAACTGAAGAATATAAGGTAAACACGAGGAATTTTTTCATCTGGTATCTCTCAATCGTTTTCTTCTTTTTCGGGAGCCACATGACCTAGCTGTTGCCTAATATCAATCAAACAACCCCCTCCCATCCCCTCTCAGTTCACCTTCTTCCACAGGCGTCATATGACCTAACTGTTGTCTAATATCAACCCCTCCCATCACCCTGACCTACCTTCCCTAAGACATGCGTTGAGATGGGCGTTGAGGTGGGTGTGGTATGGGCGTGGCAAGACACGGGCGCTGACGAGGTAGTGAAGTCGACGGCCTCTAGGGATTGCAGGAGGGTCCCACCACACCTCTACCTCCGCCGCCCTCCTCTCCCTCCTCCTCCCGATACCACTACCACCATCATCACCTTCTTCAGTAGTTGTCGTCGAAGGCTTCCTCCATCTCCATCCCACGTTCTCAGGGGTGCCGGGATCTGTGTGTGTGTATTAGTGTTGTTGTTGTTGGTGTGTGTGTGTGTGTGTGTGTGTGTGTGTTGTTGTTGGTGTGTGTGTGTGTGTGTGTGGGTATTAGTGTTGTGTGTGTTGGTTTGTTGTGTAGGTATTAGTGTTGTGTGTGTGTGTGTGTGTGTATGTGTGTGTGTTTCAACAAAGGCAGAGTGAGTGGGTAAGTTAAAATACATATAAATTACACACACACATCTAACACTTACATAAACACTATAATCTTATATTCCATGATTATATATAAATTTTAAACTAATTTGGTATATTGGAGTGTTTTGATTCCTCCAAAGTATGTAAGGAAACAACAACAACAACAACAGGACCAGATATAATAAATAACAAATTTATAATAATGGTGGCCTGTTTTTGTTGTTGTTTGGAATAGTTTGTTGTTGTTATTGTTATTCCTGTTGTTTGGAATAGTTTGTTGTTTTTGTTGTTGTTGTTGCTTGGAATTGTTTGTAGTTGTTGTTGTTGCTTTGAATAGTTTGGAGGAATCAGTTACCCCTCCTCCTCAACCCAACACTGTACTATATAACTACATCCTTAATCTCTCTCTCTATCTCTATCTCTCACACACACACAACAAACCATCCCCAATACCTTCTCTCTCTATCTCTCTCTCTGTTTTTTTTAACTTTGGAGGAGGACCTACTGACACACTAACTAAAAGCTTCAAGGACGACTCACTGAAGGGGCTGGTGGTCGCGTAGAAGAGGCTGGACTCGGTGATGTTATGGTTGAGTAGGACCTTGAGGTAGACGGCATATCGAGTGTCAGGCAACAGACCTCGAACCTTGAGGGTCTGATTGGCTTGCTCTGGGTGTGATGATTGCACCTCCACCACTGACCATCTGTGTGTGTGTATGTGTGTTTTCAAGTTTAATTAGTGGGGTAATGCACTCTCACTCACACTCACACTCACTCTTTCTTTCTCTCTCTCACTCACTCACACTCACTCACTCACACTCTCTCTCACTCTCACTCACTCTCTCTCTCTCTCACTCTCACTCACTCACTCACTCTCACTCACACTCACTCTCTCTCTCTTTCACCACTGACCACCTGTGTGTGTGTGTGTTTTTAAGTTTAATTAATGGGGTAATGCATTCTCTCTCTCTCTCTCTCTCTCTATCACCACTGACCACCTGTGTGTGTGTGTGTTTTCAATTTTAAGTAATGGGGTAATACACTCTCATTCACTTTTACTCTCACTCTCTCTCTCTATCTCTCTCTCAAAAACCATCACGAGGACACACATTTCACACACATTTGTCTCACTTTCATACATTCTCTCTCTCTCTCTCTCTCTCTCTCTCTCTCTCACACACACACACACACACAAACCATCCCCCTTACCTTCTCTCTCTCACACACACACAACAAACCATCCCCCTTACCTTCTCACTCTCTCTCTCTCTTTCACACATACACAACAACAAACCATCCCCACTTACCTATCAGAACACATGGACTCTCTGAAGGTGAGGTTGACTGACGCCTGACGGTAACTGAGATGGAAGGTGGATGCATTTGAACGTAAGTGTTGTGGTAGATCAGTCACCAACACCACCAAGGTCCCATACTCTGTACCGCCTCTACCACTCACACTCACCTTACCTTGCTCACCTGTAGGGGTAGGAGGGAAAGGGAGAGAGTCAGTCAGAGTTGTAGGGGGTGAGGAAGAGTGAGAGGTGTGAGGGAGGGAGGTTTTGGAAGAGGAGAGGAAGGTGTAGAGGTAGGAGGGAAGGAGGAATAGTGAGAGGTGTATGGGGTGCGGGAGGGAGGGAGGGAGAGTTGTAGGGCGTGAGGGAGGGAGGAATAGTGAGAGGTGTATGGGGTGCGGGAGGGAGAGAGTGAGAGTTGTAGGGAGGGAGGGAGGGAGGGAGGGAGGGAGGGAGAGAGAGTGAGGGTTGTAAAGAAAAATCAAATAAAAGAAAAATAATATATTACAGATCAAAATAAATGAGAAAGAGAGAAATAAAAGAAAATAAAAATAAATAAAAAACAAAATACAGTACATATGAAAAAGAGAAAAAAAAAAAAATAATAGAATAAAAAACAAATTAAACGAGAAAGAGAGAAATAAAATAAAATAAAAATAATAAAATACAAAACAAGATAAAGGAAACAAGTAAGAAAACCGCACACAGAATACCAAACAAAATAAATGAAACAAGAGAGAAATAAAATAAAATACAAAAGACACTCACAGAGTACCAAACAAAATATATGAAAAAATGAAATGAATTAAAACAAAAATAATAAAATACCAAACAAAATAAATGAAACAGAGAAATAAATAAAAGAATTAAAAAAAATAGACCAAAGACACTTACAGAACGCCTCACGCCCATTGGACTTGGAGACATTCGTTTGTGGGACGTGTGTGAAGTTGGAGAAGGAGAGGAGGTGGTGTATGTGGTGGAGACAGAGGCGTGGGTTGCCCTGGAAGAACACACTCTTCTTCCCCAAAGTGAGAGGGTGGGAAGGGTCCAACCAAGCCTTCAGACTGTGCAGATGTGGGTTGTTGAGCACCACCAGCGAGTACCTGAAGATGGGAAGGAAGGTGTCTGAATGTCTGAAGATGGGAAGGAAGGTGTCTGAATGCCTGAAGGAGGGAGGGAAGGTGTCTGAATGTCTGAAGGAGGGAGGAAAGGTGTCTGAATGTCTGAAGAAGGGAAGGAAGGTGTCTGAATGTCTGAAGAAGGGAAGGAAGGTGTCTGAATGTCTGAAGGAGGGAGGAAAGGTGTCTGAATGCCTAACGAAGGAGAGACATGAATTTATAGGTGTTCTTGTTTGTTTTAGTGAGTACCTGAAAAAGGGAGAAACATGGATCTATATATATGTTATTGTTGAAGTTCCTCAAGCTGTCTGGCCGAGCAACCCCGAGCTCCTGAGGAAGGCCATGGCCTGAACCGGGTTTTCCCACAGTGCCTTCAGAGAGTGTATGCTGTGTTGTTGGTGAGTGTGGTTGTGTGTATTGCAGTCTTCAATAATGTGTTTAATAGTATGGGGTGCTGTGTTGCATCCTGGACAGGCATCCACAATGGTTTCATCCAGCCTCTTCTGGTATGTCAGAAGGGCCGGGTGGTGGCCACATTGCAGCCTGGCCAGGTGGGCTCTGTCCTCACGGGGAAGGGAGGATTCAGATGGGTGGATGTCAGGAGGTCGTGCATGCAGCTGTGTTATTTTTGAGTGTTTGTGTTTGTTATTGTTCTAGTTATTACCTGAAGATGGGAGAGACATGGATCTATATATATGTTGTTGTTCTAGTGAGTACCTGAAGAAGGGAGACATTTTTATATATAGTGTAGAAGTGGTCTAAGTTGAACCTGAAGGATGTGTTGTTGTACGAGTATCTGATTAACAAAATAACTG
>JAWZYT010002291.1:42500-50000 GCA_034508575.1 Petrolisthes manimaculis
ACATATACACACAGACCCTAAATACATTGGGTTTGATAATAATACTTTAGTCGATACACACAGACACACACACACCCTGAATAAATTGAGTTTGATAATACACACACCCTGAATACATTGAATTTTTATAACACACACACACACACACACACACACACACACACACACACACACACACTCAATACATAGTTTAATAATATACACACACACACAAACACACTTACCCTAAATACCTAGAGTTTAATAATACACACACACACACACACACACACAGACACTCACCTTAAATACATTAGGTGTGATGGGAAAACGAGTAACACACACTCTCACACATACACACATTCTCACACATACACACACTCTCACACATACACACAGACACTCACCTTAACACACAGACACACAGACACTCACCTTAAATACATTAGGTGTGATGGGAAAACGAGTAACACACACTCTCACACATACATACACTCTCACACATACATACACTCTCACACATACACACACTCTCACACATACATACACACAGACACACACACTCACCTTAAATACATTAGGTGTGATGGGATAACGAGTGATGGCCTCCCAGTCTATAGTATTGAGATAACAGAGTTTAGGGTTATGAGTGATCCTTACAGAGCCCCTCAGTATGGTAGTAAGGGAAGACAAACCCATCTCCTCCAGTTCATTCATCTCACTCACCACCAAGGCATAGTTGGAGAATAGTGCATCACCCCTGAAAAATAAGAAAGGGGTTTAGTTACTCATTCATTTTGATTTTCACCTTTGTTGTTAAATAAGAAAGGGGTTATTTATTTATTTATTTATTATTTTATCTATTTATTTATTTGTTTGTTTTTCACCTTTGTCGGATAAGAAAGGGGTTAGTTAGTTATTCATTAATTTATTTATTTGTTTGTTTTTCACCCCTGTCGAATAAGAAAGGGGTTAGTTATTTATTCATTAATTTGATTTTCACCTTTGTCAAATAAGAAAAGTGTTATTTATCTATTTATATATCGGATTATTCATTTATTTATTTATCTATATATCGGATTATTCATTTATTTATCTATTTGTTTTTCACCCCTGTCAAATAAGAAAGGTGTTATTTATCTATTTATAAATAAGATTATTCATTCATATATTGATTTATTTGTTTTTCACCCCTACTGTATAATAAGGAGTTTTAAATATATATATATATATATATATATATATATATATATATATATATATATATATATATATATATATATATATATATATATTTGCCCTAGTTAGACTGACTGACCTCTTTAGCATGACCTTTATATGACCTGACCTGATAAATAATATTCTAGTGACCTATATACCTAGATTGACCTTAAACCTGATGAATACACTAGACTGACCTAAACCAAACCTAACCTGACCTGATAAATACCCTAGAATGACCTTAACCTAACCTGACCTGACAAATAATACTCTAGTAACATATACACCTAACCTAACCTGACCTGACCCTGATAAATAATACACTATATAGTAAGATACTGTATACACCTAATCTAACCTAACCCTAACCTTAACCTTGACTTGACCTGACCTGATGACTGCCAGGTTTGGAAAGAGTTGACCCAGGGAGGTGATGCCGTTGACCCAATACAACAGGAGGTACTCTGTGATGTCCTGAAGGTGCGGGAAACTGTAGGTCTGTAGTTCACTGCTGTACGAGTGTTTACGCTGAAGTAGACAAAAGAGGGGCGTCAATATGTGTGTGGGGGTGGTTTGGGTGGGGGTGGGGGGGGAGTGGGTGTGGTGGGGATGAAGGGGGATAGGGATGGTGTGTGGGTGAGAGGGGAAAGGGTTAAAAGGGGGTGGTTGAGTTGGGGAATTGATTGATTGCTGGATATTAGGCTTGTCAACATGGAGGTGGTATAGCGCCAGAAAAAGGTGATAGAGATAAAGGTGTGACAACAAGCAGGAAGGAAATAAAAAGAAAAGAGGGACAGTTGAAGAACTGAAAGATGGGAACCATTTAGTCTGGTCTCTCACTGGCGACCTTCCTAGCATGAGAAACCCTCTCTCTCCCCGAAATCGGGGCAGAGCAGGGGCCGAAGCCCCCTCTTGTCTAGCTCGCCAGGTCTCAGACACACAAGCCCCCCCCCCCCCCGTCAAGGCAGTTCCCCTTAGGGGTGCGTTGGGGAAAGGGAGGTGAGTGGGTGGTGGTGAAAAGGGGGGGTGAGGGTGGGTGAGTGGGGGTAAAAGGAGCAGAAGGGTAAAAACATTATGGTTGTTCTGTTGCTTGGAATAGTTTGGAGGATTCAGTTTCTCCAGAATTACCAACACAAAAAAACCTCCCCCCCTTAACTTGAGCCAATGTATGTTAATGTGATCTAAGTGGCTATCAGACTTGGGTTACATAAATGACAACTTTAGTGTGTGTGTGTGTGTGTGTGTGTGTGTGTGTGTGTAAAAATGATTCTGGTAGTATTATTATTACATGTTAATTTTTCTGAAATGGAAACCTGGGCTAAAAAAAATAATAACTATGAAAGGGACACAATATAATGTTTGTTTTGTTTATATGTCTGTTTGTGTGAGACTATATTCCCTATTTTTTTTTTTTTTTTTTTTTTGTGTGTGTGTGTGTGTGTATGTGTGGTGTGTTTCTAACTACATCACAGGGTCCTTAAGAGGGTGCGGGAGTAAGGGATAGGCTTTGGGTGGGGCTGGGGGGGGTTGCGGGAATAGAGGGACAGGCTTGGGGTGGGTAGAAAGCCTATCCACTATTCCCGCATCCCCCTTTTCCCCCACCACTTAACCAAATGCTTATAATAATCATGAAAGATGCATATATGTGAGAATTTTATTTTTCTCTAGACTTATAAATGGAAAATTGTTCTAGATGAGAGAGAGAGAGAGAGAGAGGAGGAGAGAGAGAGAGAGAGAGAGAGAGGAGAGAGAGAGGAGAGAGAGAGAGAGAGAGAGAGAGAGAGAGAGAGAGAGAGAGAGAGAGAGAGAGAGAGAGAGAGAGAGAGAGAGAGAGAGCGAATAGAAAGTGTAGAATAACAAAACCAGTGATAAAGAAGAGAGAAACAGAGATAACAGAGACAGGAGAAAATATAACAACAGAAACACGAGACGACATAAAAAAAACAGACACAGAGAGATCCAGAGACGGGAATAAAAAAAATCAGGCTGAAACAGAGACCGAGAGATTGAGATAGAGCATAATATTATAAAGAAAGACGCACAGACAGACATACAGACAAAGAGAGAAAGACGGACACACAACCACAGATAATAAAACATGATAAAACAGCGAGAGACAGAGAGAGATATATACAGAGAAACAGACAGACAGACAGCCACACAGACAGATACAGAAACAGAGACACACACACACAAATCAATAACATATAAAACCAATAATGTATCCAAGTAACATGAATCAACAGAGAGTACCAGGTTCGTTTGCTGACCATAAGTATAATCTGGACACTGCCTTCCACTCGGGCACCACCCACACAGCTCTCGAAGTTGCTCTGGTCGTTTGATGTACTTGGGGGTGCAATCTGATGGAGAGAGAAAGAGAGTGTGTGTGAATGATGGTGGGAGAAACTGTTGGTAGGTGGGTATGGTTGTGAGAGAGAGACTGTGTGTGTGTGTGTGTGTGTGTGTGTGTGGTTGTGAGAGAGACAGTGTGAATGATGGTGGGAGACTGTGTGTGTGTGTGAGAGAGAGAGAGTGTGTGTGTGTGTGTGAATGAGGGTGGGGAGACTCTTGAAATGGACTGACATTCTTTATAAGTGACATTGTGTGTGTGTGTGAGAGAGAGGGAGAATTAAATCTCAACCAAATTCACACACACACACACAACTATACACATACTCTCTCTTTCAACCGAATTCCCCCCCCCCCCCCAAACAAACACACACACACACACACCCATAATCTCTCTCTCTCTCTCTCTCTCTCTCTCTCTCTCTCTCTCTCTGGTCCTAAAAGTGTGTGTAAAGCCGTGTGGGGGCACGTGACTTCTGTTGCCAACTCACACACACACACACACACACACACACACACCACCTGGGGAAGCAAAGCAAAGGGAGGGGAGGACAAGGGGTAGGGGAGGGGAAAAGGAAGATTAAAAAGGAGTAGGAAAGGGGAAAAGGAAAGGAAGGGAAGGGGAGGGGAGGAGAAAAGGTAGGAAGAGGAGGGGAGGGAAATGAGGGAAGTCAAGGAAAGGGAAGGGGAGGAGAAAATGAAGGAGTAGGGGAGGGAAGGGAAGGTAATTGAGGGGAAAGGAGGAGATGGCAAGAGAAGGGGAAGGGGAAGGAAGAGGAGGGAAGGTAATTGAGGGGAAAGGATGGGAAGGCAAGAGAAGGGGAAGGGGAAGGAAGAGAAGGGAAGGTAATTGAGGGGAAAGGATGGGAAGGCAAGAGAAGGGGAATAAAGGAGGGCAGGCCATATCATAGACTCTCACTCACCTTCCTCTTTCAGTTTCTCAGTGTGTGTGTGTGTGTGTGACTCTTTCTCTCTCTCTCTCTCTCTCTCTCTCTCTCTCTCTCTCTCTCTCTACACACACACACACACACACACATATCCCCTCTTTTCTCATTTCTCCCTTTACACACACACACACACACACACATACATTCCCTCTTCTCTCATTCCTCCCTTCACACACACACACACACACACACACACACAGTAACTACATCAAACACAATCTCATTCATTATCATACATTTTCATTCACTAACCCAAATAATCTTCCACTACCACTTCTCACTCCATCCAGTCAGTTTTACACACACACACACACACACACACATACACACAAATGCTCAAAACACACTCACACACACTCCGTTTCCTTCTCTCCGTTTACTTCCCTATCCTCTCATTTACTCTCTCACAATCAAGCCCTCTCTCTCTCTCTCTCTCTCTCTCTCTCTCTCTCTCTCTCTCTCTATCTATCTCTAATCCTCTCTCTCTCTTTCTCTCTCTCTCACTCTCTCTCGCTTCAGACGACAGGGGGCAGACGGGGGGTTTTAGACAAGAGGGGGATGAAAGGGGGCAGACGAGGGAGGGGGTGCGGGGGGTTTAGACAAGGAGGGACAAGGAGTGTGGGGGGGGGAGCAGATAGGGAGCAAGGAGTGGGGTGTGGGGGTTTAGACAGGGGGACGGGGTGGGGGTTTTTAGACAAGGGGGAGCAAGGAGTGAGGTGGGGGGTGAGGAGTGAGGTGGGGGGTTTAGGCAAGGAGTGAGAGGGGGTAGGGGGCAGACAAGGAGTGGGGTGTGGGGGGTTTAGACAGGGGGAAACAAGGGGGGGGGGAGCAAGGGGGCAGACGAGGGAGGGGGGGGGGTCAATGTTATGGCTGTTGTCAGGGCGGACTCCACGACTACTGATACGCGCCCCCCCCCCCAAACCCCCCACCCCACCCCCTCTGCTCACCGACACGCCCCCTTCCCCCCCCCTACCCCATCACACTGACCTACACACCCACTTGACTAGCCATTGACATTTCCCACGCCCCCCCCCCCCCAACTTTAACCCCATCCATTTATTCAATCCACCTGCCATCCACCTCAACCCCTCACCTCCTCTTTCACTCATCCACCCTACAATCCACCCAACCCACATCCACCCATCTCCATCCACCCACCTCACCACCCACCTCACCACTCATCCACTCAATCCACCCACCTCACCTTCCCATACACTCATCTACCCTACAATCCACCCATCCCACAACCACCCACCTCACCACTCATCCACCTCACCACTCATCCACCTGTCCTTTACTTCCTCATTCAATCAATCTACCATCAACCACTTCTACCCAGAGATGGAAGTAGTGGATAAAGATGGTGATTGTGGAAAGGAAAGTGGAGGAAAGAAAGTGTAGATGTGGAGAGGATGTGTAGATGTGGAGGAAAGAAGAGGTAGATGTGGAGGAAAGGAGAGGTAGATGTGGAGGAAAGGAGGGGTAGATTTGGAGAAAAGGAGAGGTAGATGTGGAGGAAAGGAGGGGTAGATTTGGAGAAAAGGAAGGGTAGATGTGGAGAGAATATGGAGGAAAGGAAGGGTAGATGTGGAGAGAATATGGAGGAAAGGAAGGGTAAATGTGGAGAGAATGTGGAGGAAAGGAAGGATAAATGTGGAGAGAATGTGGAGGAAAGGAGAGGGTAAATGTGGAGAGAATGTGGAGGAAAGGAGAGGGTAAATGTGGAGAGAATGTGGAGGAAAGGAAGGGTAAATGTGGAGAGAATGTGGAGGAAAGGAGAGGTAAATGTGGAGAGAATGTGGAGGAAAGGAAGGGTAAATGTGGAGAGAATGTGGAGAGAATGTGGAGTATGAATTATTGTACCAGAGGGAAATTAATAGAAGTGGACTTAGAGAGTATACAGTGGTGTGGAAAGGTACTGTATTTAGGAAAGCTTAGTGGTGTGTGTGTGTGTGTGTGTGTGTGTGTGTGTGTGTGTGTGTGTGTGTCTTTTTTTTTTTTTTTTTTTTTTGTGTGTGTGTGTGTTTTTGTGTGTGTGTTTGTGTGCGTGTGTGTGTGTGTGTGTGTGTAGGCTAAGTGTGGAAGTTGTTTGTGTGTGTGTTTGTAAGTGTGGAAGGTGTGTTGTGTATGTGTTTCTAAGTGTGGAAGGTGTGTTGTGTGTGTGTGTGTATATGGAAGGCGTGTGTGTATGTATGTAAGTATGGAAGGTGTGTGTATGTATGCAGGTGTATGTGTGTAGGTAGGTATAAGCTGCTTCACCACGAAAGACACACACACACACACACACACAGGACCACACTCTGTCATGTGAGCTTCTCCCTCTTGCCTCTCACAACTCAAGCTCAAAGTCCAAATGCTCACACACACACATACACACACACACACATGTATTAATTTACACAGAACTACATATGAGTGTTTATAGTGTTGAAGGTTATACAGTAATATACACATACATACATACACACACAAGTTAGATGCAAACTATGTGTATTACAGTTTATATATATATGTTTTTGGCTACGATACTAACTATTTTAAATATTTTGTAATATTTTAAATAATTTTGTAATGTAAGGGAGGAGGGAGGGGGAAGAGGGGGGAGGAAGGAGAGAGGGGGAAGAGGGGGAAGGAGAGACGAGTAGCCTAATATTATTTGATTACTGATCGGAGCAGCAAAGTAGTCTTCCTATTCATTTCGTCATACTAACTTCTGTCAAAACTTCAATATGTTGGTGATGTTCTAATATGCACTTGGAATCATATTATTTTCAATACAGAAGAATAAATACCTGGCCTGAATAAAAAGAAAATTAAGGAAATGTATGGAATGAAAATGTATGGAATGAAAATGTATGGAATGATAATGTATGGAATGATAATGTATGGAATGATAATGTATGGAATGATAATGTATGGAATTATAATGTATGGAATTATAATGTATAGAATGAAAATGTATAGAATGAAAATGTATGCAATGATAATGTATGCAATGATA
>JAWZYT010002291.1:55000-77500 GCA_034508575.1 Petrolisthes manimaculis
AAGGGGTGATCTGATTAGATAGAGATAGATAGAGATAGATAGATAGATAGATAGATAGATAGATAGATCCCCGGACAACGTCGGGTATCGCTGCTAGTATAATAATATACTCCCTGTTTCTGCCACGTCATAACACACCGGTTACAACTCAGGCACAACCACCAACAATATATATATATATATATATATATATATATATATATATATATATATATATATATATATATATATATATATATATATATATATACACATACTATAGTCCAAGTCACTGCTGGTAGAATACTGACTCCTCCAACTTGGGCAAAACACCTCGTAACCTTCGGAACCATACAACAACATTTCAGTCCGGACCTTCCACCACAGTTCACAGTTCATATTTTTCAAGTCAGGAACAATGCCTTAGATATCAGACTGGACTTCTGGGAGGTTATTACTGCTTGTTCCTCGGATTGATTAAAGGGGGGGGGGGCGTAACACAACACACAGAGAAAAAGAATAAGCCTACTCGTAAACACACACACACACAAAAAAGAAAAATAATACACACACACACATACTGTAGAAGAATACTCGTAAACGCATATAATGAAACACACACATACACACACACAGACAGAAAAAAGAATACACACACACACAGGAAGAAAAAACACAGAAAGAAGCATAAGAAACCAAGAAAAATTATACATCCGGCAACTCCATCCAAGCACCAGCCTAATCCAGATGTACGATGACACAAATTTCTGAATAACAACAATGACAAATGATCAAACGACAGACACACAGTCACAGTGCCTTAAGGGGGTGCGGGGGTAGGGGGACAGGCTTAAGGGGGACTAGGGGGGGGGGTGCGGGAATATATAGGGGGATATATAAGGGTACGATGGCTTAGTAAGGATACGATGGCTCTTTTCCTCTGTCTATGAAGTCATCGTACAACACCATCGTTCGTACCACACCATGAATAATCTTGCATACGACTCTCTCTTACTACGACCACCAAATCCTAATACACGATGACTTTTACGACGAGTTTTGTGTTGGTAAATCTGGAGCAAACGAATCCTCCAAACTATTTGTTCCAAGCAACAGAACACTTAGTATTAATTTTTGCTCTTCTGCTGGTCCTGTTTCCTAGTATACTTTGGAGGAATCATAGCACTCCAATGTAACAAAAAAGAATTACCACCTTAATTAAGTTATAGTTAGAGTCGTAGCGCTCCCAAACCTAATAT
This sequence comes from Petrolisthes manimaculis, assembly GCA_034508575.1. Lineage (NCBI taxonomy): Eukaryota > Metazoa > Arthropoda > Malacostraca > Decapoda > Porcellanidae > Petrolisthes > Petrolisthes manimaculis. The sequence continues at coordinate 56,239 of JAWZYT010002291.1, forward strand.
TAACTCCAAAATATTGTGTATGAAAAATGTGGAGACTTCTGCAGTAACCCTACAATTTACCCAAAAGAAGAGAACATCAACCCTCACACACCCATCCCCATTAAAACACACAATAAGCTGAAGAAATGATACAAAACCGGTTCTTCTTTCACACCACTACCACCGGACCGGACACATTATTTACACTAGTTGGCAACTCTAGTACAACTCTGGACCAATGGGAAAGCGGGCATGGTTTATTATTAATGATGCCAGTTCAGCTGTTTTTTATATATTTTTTTTATTTCCTAGTAATTTATGTTCTTGAGAGGTTTAATTAAAATTTTATTGCTGGGAAATCATCTATAATGCGTATATATACAGCAATTGATTTTATATTTTTATTCACAGTTTATATATATATATATTTTTTTTGTATTTATATCTATTCGTCCTTGGGGAAAATGCAAATACTCCATTAAGTTATCTCAATTTTATTATTATATTGTTCTTGTTTTTAATTCGTTGTTCTTTTTTTTTTGGGGGGGGGGAGGGAAGGTAAATATGATACAAGCCAAGACTCAATATAGCAATTATTTTACACAGGCAAATATTTACTTTACTTTCAGCTGCATTATATAAAAAGAAAACAGTGAAGAAATATCCTGATAATATTAGGCTATGATTATAAGGTATATAATATTATAGAGTATATGACAACAGCTGAAACTTGTAAGAAAGGGAATTGATGTGAATTATTTGTGAGTGCTAATTGATGTCAAGAAACTTTGCTATTAAACAGAACACACACACACACTCTCTCTCTCTCTACACTAGGCTATTCACTAATTCACGCATTCTCTCTCTCTCTTCACACTACTTATTCACTCACTCTCTACAGACATACACACACATTCTCTCTCTCTACACACACACACACACTCTCTACACACACTCACTTTCTCTCCACACTAGGCTATTCATTAATTCACGCACTCTCTTTCCACAACACACTCCACCCCACTCACACACAATCTCTCCACGACACATTTTGCTAGACTACACACTCCACACTACTCACTCACGCACTCCCTCTCCTTACTACACACACACACACACACACACACACACACACTCCTGGTATGCTTTGAAGCCACTGATTCATAGATACGACCCTCACACTCAGACACAAACGAGCAACACACACACACACACACACACACTTCCTTAATCATCACCTCTACACAAACACACACACACAAACCACCTCAACCATCACCTCAACACACACACACACCATGCTTCACACACTTGGACATCTGCCATTACTACACCGCCTCGACACTTAATAGACTAATAAGGCGGTAATATACTTTTAAGGAGTTTCTTTATTTCCCCCCCTGGTCTCCTCTTAACACTTCCCTCTACAGAACACCATTATTTTTGCTCTTCTGGTCCTGTTTCTTGGCATATTTTGGAGGAATAAAGGCACTCCAATGGAACAAAAGCGAATTATCACCTTAAGGAGGTAATTAATTCACTTTTGGTAAGTGGAATCGATGAAAGTTACACAATATCTTAGAAATATACAAATACATACAACCACAACCACCATTCGTCCATCATCATAATAACTACAAAACCACAACCACCTCAACACCGTCACAAACACACAACCAACCAACACCACCACATTATACAACCACAACCACAACACCGCTCACAACCACACACAACCTACCAACATAACCAACCAACCAAACACCCTTCTCCTCCTCCTTCACCCTCACCGCTAATCCACTTTCTCTCTCTCTCTCTCTCCCCTTCACTTCAAAGTACTCTCTCTCCCTACTCCTCTCACCTCTACTCTCCCAACACACACACATACACAACCCTCCTTAACCCTCACCCCTATACACACACACACACACATTTTATACATCTCACCCTTCACCCTCACCACAAACAATTTTTTATAAGTCGAATTAATCGTTTTCGTGTGCATGTGTTTTTTGTTTTGTTTTGTGTGTGTGTGTGTTGAGAGTAGAGGAGTGGAGACATGAGGGTTAAGTGTTTGTATGTGTGTGTAGAGGTGAGAGTAGAGTAGCATTGAGGGTTAAGAGGTCTGTGTGTGTATGTGTGTCCCTCTCTCATCAATACCACTGTCACCTCTTGTTTCCGTGTGTGTGTGTGTGTGTGGGTGTTGGAGTGTTACTGATTCCACCATACTGCGCTACGAAACAGAACACGCACACACGCACACACATCTCACTATAAACACACACTCTCTCTCGTGTCCGTTGAGGTGGTCTGTCTGTCTGTATGTCTGTATGGAGGAATCAGTACCCCTCCCCCTCTCCCCCCTCCTCTCTCCTCCCCTCTCCTCTCTCCCCGCCCCCTCCCTCTCTCTTCTCCCCTTCCCCTCTCCTCTATCTATCTATCCTTTCCTTCAACACGTAGACTAGATTAACGTAGATAAACAGGTAACCTCGTAAAAGGCCTGTATTTTCTTTGTATTCTTTAGTCTCTCCCTCTCTTCTCCCCTCCCCTCCCCCTCTCCCTCACTCCATCTCCTCCCCTCCCCCTCCCCCCTTCTCCCACAACAACAAATTACCCGCCAAAACCAAGAGTAAACAAACGGCAGGAAGTAGAGAGATTGATCACGTCTTGATCTCGGGTTACTTGAGAGAGGAGGGGGAGAGAGAGGAGGGAGAGGGGAGAGAGAGAGGAGGGAGAGGAGGAGAGAGAGGAGAGAGAGGAGGGAGAGGGGAGAGAGAGGAGGGAGAGGGGAGAGAGAGAGATGAGGGGAGAGGGGAGAAAGTGAGAGTGGGAAAAAATGAGGAGGGATAGGGTGGTTGATGGGAAAAAATGGTGAAAGTAAAAAAAAAAACGGTGAAAAAGGAGAAAGAGAAAGAGAATTGGAGGACAGAGAGAGAGAAACTAATATACAGTGCGGTACTGTATTATGATGTGGGATGGAGACAATATGAAAGTACCAGATCAAAACTTGGCTGGTTAGGCTACTGTACATAGGGACCTAAATACCATACATACATACACACAACATGTACTTTACATACATATACTGTATACACACACAAATTCACAATGTACACAAACACATACACACACACCCTGCAAATATATACCGTACACACACACACACACATACTGTACATACATACATACGGTACACACACACACACACACACTATACACACATACCGTACATACATACATACGGTACACAAACACACACACACACACACACAAGGCCACATATAAGGCGATTAAGAGCTACACGGAAACTGCGCGTCGGTGAGGAGTTCCATCCATACTTTACTAAACAAAACATATATAAATAATTAGTAAAATAATAATAATAATAATAATAATAATACTGGTAACAAGAATAATACCGGTAATAATAATCATAATAATAATGGTAATAATAAGAATAATACAGGTAATAATAATATTAATACCGGTAATAATAATCATAATAATAATGGTAATAATAAGAATAATACAGGTAATAATAATATTAATACCGGTAATAATAATCATAATAATAATGGTAATAATAATAATAATACCGGTAATAATAATAATAAAAATAATAATAATAATACTGGTAATAATAATAATAATAATAATAATACTGGTAATAATAATAATAATAATGATACACACACACATACACACACACAATAAACTCTCCTTGGGATATGTATTGATATAAAGCTCTTTGAAGATAAACAAAAATATCTTCACCTGATTAAAAGGACAATAAATCTGGAGCAAATGTTTCCTCCAAGCAACACAAGTCACCAATATTGTAGCTATTCTAGTCTTGTTTCCTGACATACTTTGGAGGAATCAAGACACTCCAATGTACCAAAAATATATATAACAAATTCGTGATAGTCAGAAAAAAAAAATTATTAAGGGAAGAACCTCTTTTTTTTTTTGTTTATATAAATTTCAAGGCTTCTGGTTCCTCCTAACTAGGCCAGAATACAGATACAAATAAAGGGCATCTGTTGCTTGGTACAGTTTGGAGGAATCAGTAGCCTCCAATTTATTCACCAACAGATTACAAAATAGTAATAATTAACTTTGCATATGATGATAATTTGGGTTAAAAGTCATTAGGATATAATTTTTTAATATTATTTTATTCTTTTTTCTCTCTGGCAACACTTCGAATAGGAAAAGAGAAGCCCAAGTGTGAAAAGTGTTAGTAGTAGTAGTAGTAATATCATAATTGGTAGTAGTAGTAGTAAGAGTTATAGTAGTAGTAGTAGTAAGAGTTATAATAGTAGTAGTAGTAGCATAATTGGTTGTAGTAGTAGTAGTAGCATAATTGGTTGTAGTAGTAATAATATAATTGGTTGTAGTAGTAGTTGTAGTAGTAGTAGCTGTAATATTATGAGAGGGAAACTGGACGATGCTAAGTGTAAGTAAGGTGTGTATATTATGTTATAGTATAGTGCAACACAGGAATGTATACAGCCTATGTAGAATGAAGGCCAGCTTACACACACACACACACACACACACACATAACAAAACGTGCACTCACTCAAACACACACACACACACACATAGAACATAACGTGCACTCACTCAAACTTACATACACCAATAAGTACACACACAGACTACATGCACTCTGTCAAACACACATACACCAATACGTACACACACACACACAACAAAACGTGCACTTAGTCACACACTCACGAGACAATACACACACACACACACAGAACAAATTGTGCACTTTCTCAAACACAACACACACACACACTTAAACACTCGCAGAACAAAACACATACATACATACATACATACACCTAAAACACTCACAGAAAACACACACACACACACGAAGTTCCAAATACTAACATAAATAATACAGACACACACGCAGTTCCAAATACTAACAGAAAAAATACACACACACACACACGCAGTTCCAAATACTAACAGAAAAAATACACACACACACACGTACACAAAAACAAAACGTGCACTTGAACGAACACACACACACATTAAATCCCTCCACATTCATTCCACAGGTGGTTTGGGATCTCATCTTTAGGCTTACACACCTGTTGGTCAGGAGGGGGAGGGGGGGGGGGAGGGAGAAGGGGGAAACCTGGGGGGGAGAGGGGGGGGAATGCTGACAGATTGGGGAGGGGTGTGTGTGGGTGGGACAGACGGAGTAGGGAGGGTAGGGAGAAGGGGGAAAACCTGGGTGGGGGAGGGTAGGGAGAAGGGGGAAACCTGGGTGGGGTGGGAGAAGATGGGAAGGGGGATTGCTGGGGGTAGGAGGAAGACAGATTAGGGCCAGGGGGGATATTTTTCCACGGTGGGGAGGGGGGGGGGGCTCGGCGGGTAGAGAGGAACGCTGGGGACAGGCAAGACACAGGAGGAAAGGGGGGAGCGGAGGGGGGACATTTAGGGGGTGTAGACAGGCATATGTGGGAGGTGGGGGGATGGGGGAGTTGATGAATGAATGAATGAATAGTGGGGGGGGGGAGGACAGTGATATTTGACGGGGGGGAGGAGGGTAGTGATATTTGACGGGGGGGGGGGGGGGGACAGAAAGGGATGAAAAAGGGGAAGTAGGAAGGAAAGGGGACCGAGACAGTAGGGTAAGTAAGTAGTAAGGTAGGTAGGTAGAGTAAGTAAGCAGGCAGGAAGGGAGGTAAGTAAGCAGGGAGGTAAATAAACAGGTAGGTAAATAAGTAAGTATGCAGGAAGGGAGGTAGAGTGGTAGGTAAGTGGAAATTATTCGTTGTATATATAAAGGGAAAGTGAATGGAGATACTATATTGAGGAAGGAAGGAAGGTGCATGGGTGGGAGGGTAACTGGAAAGGGTAGGTAGGTAGGGAGGAAGGTGCATAGGTGGGAGGGTAACTGGAAAGGGTAGGAGGGTGGCAAAACTTTTCTGCTAGTTGTGTCACTCCTTGAACCTAAAACGGGGTCGGTAGGCAGGAGGCTGGCTGGGTGGATAGATAGATAGGTGGATGGGTGAGTGGGTGGATGGGTGGGTAGATAGGTAGATACAAGGCCAAGAGATATACCTAGGCCTTGGGTAGATAGATAGGTGTGTGTGTGTGTGTGTGTGTGTGTGTGGGTAGATAGATAGATAGGTGAATAGGTAGTCCTCATTCAGTCTTGTTACATCGACACATCTTTCCTCAGCCTACAAGGTTACTACTAGTCTTACTCATACAGTCGGGTACCTAATGGAATCAAACCTAGGATATCTAGGTTGCGAGGCGAGCAACAACTGGGAGGAGTGGGTGGATGAGTAGGTAGGTGAGGGTGGCGTGGGTAGATAGGTAGGTTGGAGGGTGGCGTGGGTAGGTAGGTAGGTTGGAGGGTGGCGTGGGTTGATGAGTAGGTAGGTAGGTAGGTAGGTAGGTAGGTGGGCGGGTACCTGGGTGGCGTGGGTGGATGAGTAGGTAGGTAGGTGAGGGAGGCGTGGGTGAGGGAGGCGTGGCGTGGCGTGGCGTGGCTAGTGTGAGAGAGAGCGTTACTGTGTCGTCATGCCGTGGGTACTCTCTGTTGCCATGCATGTCTTATTTTGGGTTGCCATGGCGCGTGTGTGTGTTTCCATGGCGTTTGCGCGCGTGTGTGTGGGTGTGTAGCCTATTCTTTTTGTGTGTTGATTGAAATGCATCAGAAAGTGTTGCCAGGCGTTAGAAAGTGTTGCAATGAGTTAGTAAGTGTTGCCATGTGTTGTTGTTGTTGTTGTAGTGTTGTCTTGTGTTGATTGCAATGCGTTAAAGAGTGACTGAGCCATATGCAAGAACAACAACAACAAAGTCATCATCGTATCGGTACCAACACCACGGATATTCTTGCATACGATGGAGTGTTGTTGTGTTGTGTTATTTTACAGCTCTGCCAGGTGTTATGGTACTTAGTCATTTCAGGCGTTACTTTGTGTTGCCATGCCAACCAAAATTCACACTCACACACACACACACACACTATAGGTTACTCTACGTTACTCACAGTTGCCAAGAGACATAATTACATACATTTCCCTAAGTTTGGCTACTCTGCGTGATATATCATATAATTATATCAAGGTTAACTACGCCTGCTGATATAATTACAGACACCTTTCCTTCAATATACTTAAAAAAAATCGATAATTTGAACCACTTTACTTCGCCAAATGTCCAGTCACTCAGTCAGTCAGTTGGTTGGTTATTTTTTTCACTTATGATTTATTTTTCACACTGCTGGTATGTATGTACAGCCACAAACAAATATCCACCAAAAACACTTTCCTTACATCGTGCAGATAAATCAGAATCCTATCAAAATATATATAATCATACAACAACAACACCTTACGTCAACTCAACCTAGCCTAGCAATTAGCCTACTACTATTATGAGGTGCTGCAAAATATACACGAGTTGTTCTTTATTACCAAGATAAATTATTTACTACGATGGAAGGAAAGTGTTTGTGCATAATTATTTGATTGTGGCTGTACATTTCAAGGCTCCCGACCGATTCCCTGCAAACTATGCCAAGAAACAGGGATCCCGAGATATACAGGGATATACAAAGCAAGGGATTAGGCTATTCTAATTTTGTTGCAGCACTTATTTGGAGGAATATGTAGCCGTCTCCTAATTATTCCACTACATAATAATTAAAAAATGGGTGTTAACATAGTCCCTAGTAGTCAAATTGCAGATCCACTAAAAATTCCTTCAAAGTGTGATAGGCTATGCAACGTATATAACCCTTTATTACTCATAAGCATACAAAAGTAGCGAGTGTTTTTATACCATAGTTTGGAGGAATCAATAGTCAACCAATCCTCTTAATTAATCAAGGGGATATTCTCTTGTTGTTGAATTGGAAGAATACTCATTCCTCCTAATTATATCAGAAAATAGATGCCCAAAGTGGTACTATAGCCTAATAGGGGATCTTTTTTTTTACGTGGCATAGTTTGGAACTTTGGAGGAATCACAGACCTTCCAATTTTTCACATCAACAAGATAATTTCCCCATAACCTTGTAATGTAATGAGTTTGCTTGACATGTGCCGTCATTAAAACACACACACACACAAAGAATTGAAAACATCACACACACCGCATCTAATTTACTTCGTGAATCACTGGTTGTTTTTCACATTAAGCTAAATAAGCTGATTTGTTGTCATTATTATCATATGCTAATAGTGTAATAATATATCTTTATTTATATTATTATTATTATAATTATTAACATTATTTGTTGGTTGTATTATACTAGTAATTGCATAAATAACACCTACCCAATCAAGCACTAATAAATTAGTTAAACATATATATACTTATGTTTACACGCTAAATGATTTGTATGCACTTTTCATTTCACTTGTAGACATTACTTAATATCACACGAGTATATAGGAGTTACATTTTTAAAGGCAGTGTATAATTTATATATCCAGCAATATGTAATAAAATTATAGCTTACAAAGGTATTATTATAGAATAACTGGGTTTTTGGCTAGGCTTGAGCAGTATTACCACATTAGGCTATTATAGGTCCTTGAAATTTGCCCCAGTCACTTATGATAGTTTACACTGGTTATACCAGATAGTTATCCCAGGTTAGGTCCGGTAGTTTGCCCAGGTAAGGTCCCGGTAGTCTGCTGTAGTCTACGTTAGATTAGGTCAGGTCAAACTAGTTTCCAAATTATGTTTGTAAACGGGGCATATCTCGAAAACGGAGCATTTCCGAGAGAAACACCATAGATGAAGCGTCTTAGAATGGTCCAAAATAGTGGATAATGATACTAAAATATACAATATAGTGAACCCAGGTTTTCTATAAATTTGCCGTTCTTGCATATTAGGCCCATAGAACAACTTGTTTTGAAATTAGGGAGCGAAGGTTTATTTATGGGGATTAATTAAGGAATTGGAGGCTTCTGATTCCTCCTAATTATACTTCGAAACAACATGCTTCTTCCATATAGGTGTCTGTGTGCGTGTGTTTCGTGGCAATATTTGAAGGACTCATTTACATCCAAATTTCTGACTAGGCTACATCACAGGGTTACTTAATAAGGTGTAGTAACTAGTAAAGTGTTGGTAATTCTGAAACAACAGGCCACCATTCTGTTTGTTAAGTTGGTCCCTTTTCATGGCATTTATACTTTGGATGAAATGATTTGCTCCAGATTTACCAACACTACCCACTTTTGTTACATTGGAGTGCCTTGATTCCTCCAAAGTATGCCAGGAAACATGCAGGACAAGCAGATGAACAAATAATAATGGTGTTCATGTTGCTTGGAATAGTTTAGAGAAATTAGTGGCACCATATTTAAACCTACACTCTAGTTACTTAATTAACAAATCAACTTAGCACGTGTACTCACCAAAACAAATAGTTGACGTTTTTATTCCTTCTTTATCACTTCTTCCTGGTGTTAAAACGGAGTATTATTTGGTGTATGTATGTATTTCGGGTATTAAGTTGTGTATCCGAGTGTGTATGTGTGTATCTGAGTGTGTATGTATGTGTGTGTATTGGTGGTGGTGATAACTTTGATTCCGGTGCTGTGTTCGTTGCCATTTTGATATTATTATTATTATTATTATTATTATTTATATCTTCTATCACAACAACAACTCGTGGTTCCTTCAAAAGTTTCCTGCGAGTGAAAATAATATCGTAAGGAAATAACATCGTAATTATTGAACGGAAAGCCGAGGAGACAGAAGAAATGAGTTTATTTATGAAGTGGAACGGTAATGGGAACAACGTTATTACACCATTAAGGGGAAAGTTTTATGTTGGTAAATCTGAAGCAACTGAATCCTCCAAACTATTCCAATATGGGACAGAACACTATTATTTTTGCTCTTCTGGTCCTGTTTCCTAGCATACTTTGGAGGAATCAAGGCACTCCAATGTACCAAAACAAGAATTACCACTTTAATTAAGGGAGTTCGGAGTGTTATGTGTGCTCCAAATTTACCACAACAACAGATTACTTCCCTTAATTAACACCACCACTTCCTTCGAGATAATACTTATTGGTGACTAATCTAAGTTATCTGACTATAATAGCCAGTAGTCACTCCGCAACTAACTGACCAGTGACCACGACTAGCCTCTCTCCAGCCAAGCCGTCCCAGCCCCGCAGTGGTGCCAGATGATACACGGAAAATTTATGTATATTATTACCAGCAGGAATGTATTTCTATCCAAGTCAAAGTTCCTTGTATGCGTAACAAAGTCAATAAATTTGTCATTGAAATAGTTAATTCAGTGTAATAGTATAATTTTGACAAAATAAATGTTAATTAAGCACAAAAAATGTCGAAAATACGATGTCGACAATTTACTGTTTACACCATGGCCAAGGTATACACTACAAAGTTACAAACCGCTGGTGTGTTGAACTGTGTTCTTGGTATATACAGTAACATACTATAATACCCAGAATGATGACAGGGATCGAGCCGTTTTGGTACAGTTGCCCACCACAATCCCGAGCCCATCTGCTGAATCAAAGCCCGAGTTATGAAGCACAGGCGGTTTTTGGACGACAGCCCAGTACTGAGCCCACTGGACCAGCACTGGTTCGAAGTGTGGTTTGGTGGGATGTCGTCCAGAAACTGCCTGCTGCTTCTGATCTAGGGCTTCGAATCAACAAGTGGTCTCAAGAGAATTCAATACACGGTCGGCTTACACTCAGATTAGTGTAATAATTAACAACCACTCACGGTCTTGGGCTGAGGCTGGGTTAGGTCCTTGGGTTAGGTATTGTGGTGCGTGTGTCACCGTCACTGCGTGATTGTACTGTACCCTGTGAAGTTGTGCCGCCGCCCCGGCCCGCCAGTCCCAAGGAAACCTCGTTCAAGGAGGTAGTGTGATAACCGCATAAGTCTTATACAAGGCATGATAATATCGTGGGGACTGGGGATCATAGTGTTATAAGGCAGTATTGAACAACCCTCAAATAAATGAACAAATTGGTATTAACGTTCAGCACACCGATTAGTGAACAAGTTGAAGGTCTCGTGTGGATGACAAGTATCCATCCACAAACACGGTGTGTGTGTAGGGAAAGTGATTACCACATGTTGCAACACAGTTTATAGTACAGGGTGGTCCGAAAGTCTTGTTACCCCTAATTATTGTTTTAACTTTTAATTTTTAAATGATGATGTTCAACAGACTTTCTTAATGTGTGAAAGTGAATTAACTGAATCCAGTACATGTGGTTTGTATTATTGTATTACTTGTTCTTCTTTTGTTGTCATTACTTTTTGGTAGGGAGTGACAATTGTGACTTACGGACCACCCTGTAGTTTGAGGCGTCACTCAGTTGGATGAAAACCCTGACCCTTATTGCCAGGTAATTAAAGGATCAAAATACCATGTTAGTCAACGACGTGAGTGTACCAACAAATATTCAGAGCTTCAGCAAAAAAAAGAAAAAAAAGAGCTTCATCAACAAGTAAAAGGTCGATCATCAATGGTGAGTGTTCAGATAAAAATCAATTGTACAGTCGTGGTTAAAAATAATCATCCATATAGGGATAATTCACGTAAAATTTTGCCAGCTACACTCTGTTCATTGGCTGATAAACTTTCCAATAAGTAGGTTTTTAAGTACCATATTTTAATTTACTACAAGCAGATACGCACTACTTAATTCAATAAAATCCTACTTATGTGAACGTGAAAACATCAACAGACAGCAAATTGTTTGAGTTACCCATATGTGGATGATTATTTTTGTCCCCAACTGTACAGGGTGGTCCGAAAGTCTTAATTGTCACCCCTACATAATAATTGTTTTAACTTTCATTACTTTTTTTTTAAATAATGTAATATCAATGTATAATAGTACTTGTTTTTCTATGGTTCTCATTACTTTTTGGTAGAGGGTGACAATTAATAAAGACTTTAGGATCACGTACCCTGTATTAATTTATTTTGTTCGTAGTGGTTTGGTTGCTGTGGTAACTTTATTAAATTACTCATTGTGTTGCATGTATATTTGTGCTTCGTTTCGCCTATTATATTATAGTTATGTTGATGGTGTGTTTAACTGATGACTTAATTAATTGTCCTCCCGTATTAAAATATATACGTACAATAATTGCTACCGGTATGTATATCTTTGCTTTGTTAGTTTTGTGACATCTAGCTACGTTGACGGTGTGTCCTTCCGTGGGATACAATAATAATTACAATGTGAGGTGCTGCAGGCTTATTAACTGTGTAAAATATAATGTAATAATAATTATAATAACCGGGAAAATGTGAAAGTAACCGAACAAAAAATAAATACTAAAAACTGACCCCTTATTCCCTTCACAAAGAAACAGAATTACACCTGAAGTGAATCAGGACAAAAAACGTGTATTTTCATCAAAAGCTTTTCATTCACACTCTGGCATTTTTCCCGCCACATTTATCTTTTATTCTCGCGGGTCGGCAATTTTGGCGGGAGTGGGTTGGTTGGTTGGGCTTTCTTTCTTTCACTTGTCACAACGCTATGGTTTTCTTTTTTCTACGAGAGCCTGTGTGTGTGTCCACTTTGGTTTAGATATATTAATTAGTCAATATAATATACGATTGAATAACATATGATAAAATATATATTAATATTCTATAGCCAGTTGGTTTGGCATTTGAGCATCTCGTATATGGTAGATGTGGCACCAGCACATTTGTGTACAGTGATAAAGATGAGACAGACAGACGTGAGACAGACAGACGTGAGACAGACAGACGTACTGACGAGAGTGAGACAGACAGACAGACAGAGAAAAAAGAAATGAACACCCCCCACTCTCTAACTTATCCTGGGGTGGCCACTCTCTAACTTATCCTGGGGTGGGTTGAGTCCATTCATATCTTTTTGTGTCAGACCATTATAGGTGAGAGTGGGACTTTGATGGGGGCAAGTTGATTATACCCCCACCACCCCTGCCCCTCCCCACCCCACCACACCCCTTCCCTACCCTTCCTCACCCCACAACATCCTCTCCTCACCCCTCCCCACCTCACAACACCCCCGCCCCACCCCATACCCTACCCCTACGTTGGAGCATACATGGAGCTGTCTGTGTGTCTGTGTGTGTGTGTGTGTTCTGACAGACTGACATTGACCCACTCACTCACTCACTCACTCAGTCTCACACTCTTTCATACTACCGATTCATACTCAACATATTTTTCGTCATACTAATGTACTAACTACCCTGTAAAAATAAAATGACGAGGGTAAACAAAAGTCATGCCTCAAACAATAAAGAGATTAATATCAAAGTTTCGAAAGCCTATTATAGTAGAAGTGGATTACAACTCTAATATTAGATTTTTTTTTTTGGTGTGGGTTAATAATTATTCTTCTAAACTGTGCTATAAAACTAACAAATCATGTAGAGCCACAATCAAATCTCCACCGATACTTTCCTTCCAGCGTAGTACATAATTATCTTGGTAATAAAGAACAACACGTGTATGATTTTGCAGCACCTCATAATAATAATTGAGGGGGTTGAGTTGACGAACGGTGTAGTATGATTATATTTTGATATGATAATGATTTATTTGCATGACGGAAGGAAAGTGTCGGTGGCTATTTGATAATGGATACCGGTAGCCTATTTGATCGTGCCCACATAGGCTACTGAGGTACTATAGGCTACAAGAATTTTTACACACGCTGTTGTTTTTAAGGGCTTACAACATAGGCTATAGAAAATGTAAGACTACGCAATTGCCATACATCGTTATTATTATTATTTGTTGCAGAACTTCCAGAATAATAATGACCAACTTTTTCCATATAGCCTGTGTAAAAATTCTGTGGTACTATAGTCTATGGGTTGATTCCACAGTCGTATTTGTTCGTTTGTTAGCTTCCTAACCAACCATACATCATTAGGCTTCATTACATTCCAAAAGCTGAGTATCCACATTCACAAAATCTATCCAACAGTTAGATAATGATGATCACTGCATAGTTTACTCACCAAATCCATTAAGGGGAGGGTATAATTATATAGTTCTGACATTATTTTGGAGATAATGATTCCTTTAAACTATTCCATGGCAACAAGATACCATTAATTTTCGTCATCTGGGTCCGTTTCCTGGCATACTTTGGAGGATTCAAGGTGCTCCAATCTATCAAAAGTATACTCTCCCCTTAAATAATTCACCAATAAGTCATTTAAACGGCTAACATACTTTCGTTTGCGTGCTTACAAACCACTATGAATGAATGTGGAATCGACCCTATCTCCCCGCATAAGTAGTTTGTAGGAACCACAAACAAACCCCATTAGGCTACAAGACGGAAATATCAAAAAATAAAAATAGTATCAATACTCACTGTAGCTTGGTGTTATGTTGTAGAAATCGCTGCAGCCTCCTCCTCCACTTCTACTTGCGCTTGTTATGTTGGTGTTAGCAGCGGTGGTGTGATGGCGTTGTTGATGTTTTGAAGCATGTGTTGTTCCCACCACCAGCACCCCCCACCACACCATCATCACCAGAACCACCCACCCCCACCCCAACACCCCTCCTACACCACCACGTCGGGTTTTCCATGAGCCAACACGACGCGTACGACCACCATAGCCTAATGACAACTCGCTTCCTTCCCTCTTTTTCACTCTTTTCAACGGGGAACGGAGGACGCAATACCCATTTACTATTCTTGTTACCGTTGACGTTATCGCTGTTGATCTTGCTGTTGTTACTGTTGATGTTGCTGTTGTTACTGTTGCTGTTGCTGTTGTTTCTGTTTGTTGTTGTGGCGTCAGGTCGGTTTCGATTTTCCCTGAACTTGTCCGATTGGGATTATTATTATTATTATTGTTATTGTTATTCTTTGGTCTTGGATTAGTTTTTGTTGTTCTTTTTGTAGTTGTCATAGTTGTTGTTTTTGTTGTTGGTGTTGTTGTAAGGATTTGCTCAGATTTTGTTGTTTTTGTTTCTGTTTGCGTTGTTGTTGTTGTTAATGTTGATGCTGATAGAAATTGCTCCGTTGTTGTTGTTGGCTTTGTTGTTGTTATTGCTGGTATTGGTCTTGTTTTCTTTGTTGTTGTTGTTGTTGATGCTAGGGGTGATAGAATTTGTACCAGTATTGATATTGGTCTTGTTTTCATTGTTGTTATTGTTGTTGTCGATGGAATTTGCTCCGTTGTTGATGTACTTATTGGTATTGTTGTTGTTGTTGGTGTTGTACTTATTGTTGTTGTTGTTGTATTTGTAGTTGGTAAGGTTTGAGAATGATAATAATAGTGGGTGAGGAGGAGGCCAATGCTGTATTCTTCTTCTCTGTCTCGTCTTCTCCAACGTCGACCCCATCGTTCTTCTACACACAACAACAACATTAACTCACAACTTCCTTCTGGTTCCTTCATTACACTACAACCACAACAACCACAACAACTTCCTGGTTCCTTCATTACACTACAACAACAACAACAACTTCCTGTTGGTATGTCATCAGCAGTATTGTCCCTCCTTCGTATAATGTTGTTTTGTTTTCTCCTTTTCAACGGGGCTGTGTTTGTGGCGGGGAAAATTGTCGTGATTGGCAATACTGTGCTTTCACTCTGCCTTACGACCCTCAACTTGCCCTCACCGTCACACCTTGAGTCCTTGATTAGATGTTCAGACGGTGAGATGATATGCCATGAGTAAGCACAAGAAGGAGGAGGAGGAGGAGGAGAGGGAAGGGAGGGATACACATAAGCAGCAACAGCAGTAGTAGTAGTAGCAATGTGGGAAGAACCTGGAGACGCAATGACAGCAGAAAGATTAGACGAAGGTCGGATGAGAAGAAGAGGAAGAAGAGTAGGAAAATGAGGAGGAAGAGTGGGAAAAGGAGGAGGAAGAGGAGGAAGAGTAGGACAAGGAGGAGGAGGAAGAGTAGGACAAGGAGGAGGAGTAGGAAAAGGAGGAGGAGGAAGAAGGGTAGGTGACTTAGTGGAAGGATTAGTTAGTGTACAAATGTGAGTAGAGAAAGGAGCAGAGGGCCTTATAAGAGAGTAAATAAAAGGAGGGGTGGAAGTAGCATTGACAAGAGAAAGAGTAGGGGTAGGAGTGGCAACAGCAGGAGTAGGGGTAGGAATAGTAGGAGTGGCAACAGCAGGAGGAAGGGCAGAAGTAGTAGGAGTGACAGTAGAAGGAGTGGTAGAAGCAGGAGTAGCAGAAGGAGTGGCAGTAGATGGACGAGTATGGAGGGCAAAGGTGAGGTAGTAGTGGTTGTGGTACGTGAAGGAGGAGGAGGAGGAGGAGGAGGAGGAATAGTGTCGTCCTTTCGTCTGTCTGATTGATAGCTTATGATGGGGGACTGGGATCACGTGACCTAGTTTGTTGATGACCCTCCTCTCTATTACTCTCCCTCTCCCTTTCACTTCCTCTCCCGGTGCTGTCCTCTCCTTGTCAGTGATCGGCTCTCTCTTTCCTATCATTTTGACTCTCGTTATGTTTCTCTTTCTTATTCTCACTTGTGATATCCTTATTTTCACCGCCTCTCTCGGTAAATGTTTCCTTCTTTCTGCAACACCACTTCCCTCCAACATTTCACTTCTACAGCTGTACACTGTCAGGTTCGCTGTACAGTTGCCCGCACTTATAAATGATACAGTCGGCGTTGTCATTTCTCTTTTCCTGTACCAGTTATCAGTGCTGGCGATTGTACATTTAGTTAACACATCACTTCCATGACTTCGCTCTCCTGTCCCGTCTACAGCACTTCCCGTCCTCCACACTTCACTTTGTTGTTCCTTTATAGTTCTTTCTGTAGTAAGTGTCCACAATGAAAGTCTTCTATTTAGTGTTTCTGGTCGGGGCGCGGCACCTCCCGTCAACGCAACATTTTCCCGCCGCCTCATTTTCCCGTTGAGAACACGCATCGCCCGAACTCTACTCCAAGGGGTTACCGGTAATATGACACTAACTTCTCTATGAACGATTCCTCCTTTGTCTTTTGGGTTTTCTCTTCCACACATTATTATATCCCACCACGACTTTCCCTTATTCTCATTTTCTTGGCATAATAGTTTGCGATCACACTCGACGACCCCTTGGCAGAACTGAACAATGCCACACTCGACCCCCTGACCAAACTGTATCAATCTTTTACACTCGACCCCTTGGCCAAACTGTACCCGTGGCCCTATTGATGATGTCCCTGTGTTGTGTACAGTGAAGGTGTGGCTCGTGTTTACTGTTGTGTCGTAGTGGTGGTGGTGGTGGTACATGTGCTCTGAGGGGACGGAGTTACAGGAGCCAGACATGAGAGGAGACATTGGCGTTATTACTAAAACCCAACACTCATTAGCGTCGCTCCTCCCGATATCTTCATGGGGTTGGTTTGGATTTGACCTTTGAGAGTGAGTGACTGAAGTACCTCTGGCGTGGCTGACGTGGGAGGGCACGTGTTGTCGGGGGCATGGTGGTGGTAGTGGGGTCCCGCTCGGTAAGGCGGCATGACTGGAAGGGCACCATCACCACTACCACCACCATCATCATCATCATCATCTTCAGGGCGAGAGAGAACATTTCTGGCGAGATGGTTGGAGGGCGAGATAGGCACTAATTCTTCAGCATTCGAGCACGAGATGGAAGAAATAGGGTGAGAGGAAGAGACTGAAGGGAGAGCAGAGCCTGGGACAAGAGCAGGGAGAACAGGGCATGAGGGCTTTGAAGAGACAGATGAGGCAGAAGAAGTGACCGTAGACGAAGCAAGATCAGGGACAGAAGAATAAAGGACAGGGAGGAGACACGAAACAAGAACAGAGGCAAGAACACAAGTACGAGACGCAGAAGAAAAAGGCGCTGCAGCAGAAGATACAACAATATAGGGACCGTCGTGGTGTTCCTGATGAGTTGTGGAGGTGTGATAGAAGAGGAAGGGGAGGGGGAGGAGATCATCAAGGTACCACCACCAGGTCCTCTGTGGTTTGCCTGAAGTAGAGGGAGAAACACCAACGAGTCACTTCTCCCACCGACGTCTGCCATGAACACAGACCAAATGATGTTGTTTATGGTTGATGCTGTGATGCCGCTCGTGTAGGTGCATGCATGTGTTTGGGTTCTATTATTTAACTTTATATTAGCTGTGGAGGGCAAGTGATCAAGACTGTCTGTTAACCTTAGCTGTGAAGGGATTATGTTGTTGACTTTTTAGCTGTGGAGGGCAAGTGGTCTAGACGGTTTATTTAGCTGCATGTTGAGGGCAAGTGGTGGAGGCTGCTGTTAAGTTAAGCTGTGGAGGGATTATACTGTGGCTTCTGTTATGATGGCAGGATGCTTTAGTAAGGCTGGTTGTCGGGTGCTGTGGCTGTGAAGTTGCTGATGTTTCTGTTGTTGCTGATGTTGGTGCTGTAGTTGACTATATCTCTGCATGGTGTCTCTCTCTCTAGCCTCTCACGTCCAGTTCTTACTATATCTCTGCATGGTGTCTCTCTCTCTTTATCCTCTCACGTCCAGTTCTTACTATATCTCTACATGGTGTGTGTCTCGCTCTCTCTTGATGGTCTCTCACTCTCTCTTTCTATCCTCTCACGTTCTACTCTTACTATACCTCTGCATGGTCTCTCACTCTCTCTTTCTATCCTCTCATGTCCAGCTCTTACTGTATCTCTACATGGTCTCTCTCTCTTGCTCTCTCTGCATGGTCTCTCTCTCTCTTTCTCACTTCCTCCTCTTTGGTCTCTCTCTCACGTCCTCTGCTTCGGTCTCTGTAAGGTGTAAATAATAATATCATGAGTAAATATATAAAATAAAATAATGAGATGGTTATTATATTTTTGCACACTAAATAAAATTAAAAAAGGAAACTGCGGGGAATAATAAAAAAAAAACAGACCTTGAGAACCATAATAAAAAAACATGTAAATATAAAAACTGAATAACCGTCTGTTGTTGGTATCCGTTTGTTGTTCTGATATTGACACTTATTCTCTCTCTCTCTTTCTCTCTCTCTCTCTCTCTCTCTCTCTCTCTCTCTCTCTCTCTCTCTCTCTCTCTCTCTCTCTCTCTCTCTGTGTTTGTTTCTATTATAATCTCTGTTTTTCTATCATAAATGATTTCTCTCTCTCTCTCTCTCTCTCTCTCTCTCTCTCTCTATCTCTCTGTGTGTGTGTGTTTCTATTATAAATTCTCTCTTTCTCTCTCTCTATTATAAATTTGTGTGTGTGTGTGTGTGTGTGGAGGAACAATTGTGGAGAGAGAGAGAGAGAGAGAGAGAGAGAGAGAGAGAGAGAGAGAGAGAGAGAGAGAGAGAGAGAGAGAGTGAGACATGCTATTCATTCATTATAATTTTATAACACATTAATTTGATCATTCGTGTTATGTCCATCTCTGTCTGTCTGTGTGTGTGTCTCTCTCTCTCTCTCTCTCTCGGCGTTGAAATTCCGTCAGAAGTTGAAGCGAAATAACACACACACACACACACACACACACACACACACACACACACACACACACACACACAGAGTTAAAAAAAAAAAAAAAACAGTTAAAACACCCACACACCTGACAGACAAACAGACAGACACTCATGCAGATCAACATGTAAACAAACACGGTCCATAAATACATGATAAATGGTGTTTGATCCAATAAATATGAAGCTTCAGTCCAAGTGAAACACGAAAACAAAACTAAAAGCTATCCAGAACCCCCCTCCCCCCCTCGCCCCATCACACCCCCTTGTCCCCCACGCACCCCCTTGTCCCACCATCCCCACCTCGCCCCCATCACACCCCCTTGTCCCCCCACGCATCCCCTTGTCCCACCATCCCCCCATCACACCCACCCCATCGAAATTTAATCGAAATCGGACCAGAAGTGAGTCCTACAGTGACCAAAACGCATGTGGAGAAATTGACCTGAAAATTCAGACCCCTTGATATTCGGCCTGATGCTCAAATCGCGAGTTTTAGGAATACGGCCACCGCTCAAGTACCATTAGAAGCAGAAATGAACATAGCATGTTACAGAAAAAGTCTGATCAAAATTAGATCTCTACAACCGAAATTATTGCGGTTTTATCAATTTTCTGTTTTTTTTTTATCATTTTGACCTTGATTTTTTACTTTTGACTTTGAAAAACAATAGGTAACCTAGAAATATTGATGCCTACCTGTGGTGAAAATTTCGGACAAGAATTGCGACCTGTAGACAGCGAAGCTTCAGTATACATACCCACAAACACAAACACACAAGACCACCGAGCAACATATTTGGCAAAATTTCGCCAAGTAAAAAGACCAACACACTGACAACAGTATAGGCTATAGAAGCAATATATTATGTCCCATCTCGTCTCATTTCGTCTCGTCTCATCTCGTCTCGTCCCACCTCGTCTCGTCTCATCTCTTCTCGTCCCACCTCGTATCGTTTCATCTCATCTCGTCTCATCTCATCTCTTCTCGTCCCACCTCGTCTCGTCTCATCTCATCTCGTCTCATCTTATCTCATTTCTTCTCTTCCCCCTGCATGACTACGGTATCTTCATTATACATACAGCATTAGCAAAATTGGTGGGTTGGGTGCGAATTGGGTAAACAAGTTGTGTGTGTGTGTGTGTGTGTGTGTGTGTGTGTGTGTGTGTGTGTGTGTGTGTGTGTGTGTGTGTGTGTGTGTGTGTGTGTGTGTGTGTGTGTGTGTGTGTGTGTGTGTGTGTGTGTGTGTGAGGGGGTGGGGGTGGGGGTGATGAGTACGTAGTTGGGGGTGTAGGGAGAGAGAGAGAGGGGAGAGGAGGGGGGAGATGTGTATGAGGGGGAAATGAGGGGAGGAAAGAAATTAAGAGTAAAAGGAGGGAAAGAAGAGGGGAAGGGAGAGGAGGGAAGGAAAGAAATTAAGAAGTGATTGATGTGAGGGAAAGGAGAGGAGAGGGAGAGGAGGGGAGGAAAGAAATTGAGAGTTAGGAGAGAGCAAAGGAGAGGAGGAAAGAAATTGAAAAGTCCATATTGTGAAGGAGAGGATGTTGCCAAGTGGAGGAAAGGGGAGGAAGGAGGAGGAAGGAAAGTTGTAGGAAGGAGAGAAGTTGGAAGGAGAGAGAGGAGGGAGGAGGGAGAGGAGGGAAGGGAATATACTGTACTGAGAAGGAAGAAAGAGGGAGGGAAGGTGGAGGAGGAGGGAGGGAGGGAGCATTATTATGATGAAGATGAGGACTGAGGCAAAATAAGAAGGAAGGAAGAGGAGGAGGAGGAGGAGAATAAAAGGAAAATAATGTAGTAT
>JAWZYT010002292.1:0-30000 GCA_034508575.1 Petrolisthes manimaculis
CATCAATATTAATTTATGTAACCTAACCTAACCTAACCTAAGTACTATTAATTTAATTCATATAAACCTAACTTAACCTAACCTAACCATTAATATTAATTTATGTAACCTAACTTAACCTAACCATCAATAATAATTCATGTAACGTAACCTAACCCAAGGCCTTTAGCAGCTGTATTGTTTCTCCTGAGTGACGGAGTTTGTACTAAATGTAAATTAAGAAACTTGGGCAAAAAAACCCAAGATGCTATAAAAAAAACATACACACACAGACACACACGAGGAAAGAGCAACAGACTCCCTCTTGACAACAAAGGCTAGACCACAACAGAAAGAGACAGTTTAAAATAAAAAAGATATATATATATAACAGTGTCTGAACTTCATTAACATATTATAAGCAGAGAGATGCAGACAGCAGCAGCAGCAGCAGCAACAGCAGCAACAACCAAACATTTGAGAGAACAGAGGAAAAGCAGATCAAAGAGAGATTAATTAAGCAGACGAATTCTTACCCATTTCACTGGAGATGAGAGAGAGAGAGAGAGAGGAGAGAGAGAGAGAGAGAGAGAGAGAGAGAGAGATGGAGAGAGAGATGAGAGAGATGAGAGAGAGAGAGAGAGAGAAGAGAGAGGCTGCAGGCGCCGTCACAAACAGATGAGAGAAGAGAGTAATTGAAGTAAAGATCACAAACGAGTCACAACAATAAAAAAAAATACGCTAAGTAGGCAAGAAGTCAGGCAGACAGACATTAGACTGACACCTAATATTTATAATGAATATATACATACTGTTTTTTTTAAGTTATGGAAAGTTATTGGAAAAAAGTTATGGAAAGAACAAACAAAGAAACAAACAGAGATCGTACAGTACAACAACAACAACAACAACAACAACAATACAACAAGAAACAATAAAAAACACGACATTAACAAACGACACAACATGAACAACAAAAACAGGACTAAAGAACAAAGGGAAAGTGGAACAGCAGAGGTAAATAATAACACACAACCAACACACAGCAGGAAGAGAACAACAGCAGCACGACACATGAACAAACTCCAACAGAACAGAACAGAACAGAAACAGACCGGCAGAGAGAGAGGACAACAGCAGGCAGAACAGCATCGGTGACAACATACTGTATAGCACAACACCACCAGCTGGACACACACACACCACACATACACACACACACAACACACACACACACACACACACACACAGGCTGGGTGAGGCCAAGCTGTGTGTAGTGTTTGTACTTAGGCTACTTTATTATTTCGAGTAAACTAGGGCAAGTGAGCTATTACTGTATGCTTTCACTGTCTTTAAGTTTCTCTAACTCTCTCTCTCTCTTTCTCTCTCTCTCTCTCTCTCTCTCTCCTCTCTCTCTCTCTCTCTCTCTCTCTCTCTCTCTCTCTCTCTCTCTCTCTCTCTCTCTCTCTCTCTCTCTCTCTCTCTCTCTCTCTCTAACTGTTGTAAAGTTTTACATTTTGCCACTCGATTTTTCTCAGCTCTCCTTTATTCTCATTATCATTTACAATTTCTCTCTCCTTGATAATAATAATTTTCCACTTTTATTCACACTATTACTTCTTTCAACCATAATAACTTTCACTCCCCATTGCCATCCTACCAAGATCACACTTAATCAATGCTGAGTGGAAGCTGAAGCCGGATTAGCGTTTACACATAATTGATAATCGTATGTAACACCTTTTCTTTCCTCACTGACACTTCTATAGAATCAATTATATTATCTGGATTTGTGCTGCCCATCATGTTAACTTATGATCTTTCTCAACTAAATTAAACTATTAACAAATCAGTATAAAAGGTATAACATGTCATATAATAATAAATAATAATGATGATGGTGAATGTAATAATATATCTAATAACTCGTACTCAAATTAAAAAACTTTGTAATAACGAGTGAATATTACGTATGGCATTATCATAAACACACACATACCATATTGGTTGGATACATAATTCTCTCCCTTTCCGATCAACACAACAAACAATACATACATATACATTTGTGACAGGAAGTCCCATCGTCCAAAACCAAAAACACACCATTTGTCCCTTTTTCAACTTTTTCAAAATGACTGGTGCTATTTTTTATACTTATATATTCGAGATTAATATTATACCGGTATGTTTATCCATTCCACAGATAAGCCTCCACTCAAGGGTTTAAGTACATGTGTTCTCCAATTGTATTATTTTCTACTGAGGACCCTGTGATCGTGTATGAAAATTGGAGGCTTCTGATCCACCTGACTATGCCACGAAACAAGCCCCTTCCATGTAGGTGGTGTTTCGTGGCAATATTTGAAGGGACTCATTCATTTCTATTTTCTGACTACATCACAGGGTCCCTTAACGTGTAGACTACTGTCAATACTGAACAATTGCAGCCTTCAGTAATGACAATAACACAAATGGAATGATTAACTCGACTTCTGCAATAAGGCAAACTAACAATAACTAACACCAAACAATACAACTCGTCAATAGAAAGCTCCGTGGAAGCAATGGTTAAATTCTTTTATATTGTTCAAATACTATTAATAATGCAAAGCGAATGGAGTAAATATATTAAAGAATGAAGTAACAACAGAAGTAAACAGTAATAAACATAACTCCCTTTCTCTCTCCCTTTATTCTCTCTCCCTCTTTATTTATTTTATCTATGTTACTTTTTTTACTTTTTAGGACGACTACGGTACTCTACTGGTAAAGGTGAGGGCGGGCGGTGCAATAGTATTAGTGAAGGCAATAAAGTTAATGAGTATAAAGCAAAGGTAGTAATGAGAGCGAGCAATTAACTGGACCGGCAAGTGTTGCAGGATAAGCACACACGGCACCACATTAAAGAGGAAGGGTTGGGACCACACACACACACACACACACACACACACACACACACACACACACACACACACACACATAATGCTGATCATGTTCACACTAGCACACACTTACACACACATAAACACACCTTTACATTTGCACATATTTATAAAAAAATATTATACATATATATCAGCATATAAACACACACACACATACACACACACACACACATAATTCCTTCACGGATACACACACACACACACATAATTCATTCACGGATACACACACACACACACACACAAACACGCACACCAGCCGTACAGTTCTGCAGAGGCGATCGTTCAAGAATAGCCATTAAGATGATTATTTAAACGACTCGCTTATAATCCCACCAATGTAATTAACAGAGAATATACCAAACTGAAGAGCAGCTCCAAATGACATTAGGCTCCTACCAGTTACAACCATCAATAAATTCTTCTCCACCATAATTATTCTGAAACTGTAATCTTTTTAAATCTTTGCTATTATAATTATCTTGTGAAAATGTACCGATTCCCTAATTTCTCATTTCTTTACAGTGTAAGTCCAAAACATTTTTATTTATTTCGTGTTTTTGTTATATTTATTTATCTATTTATCTATTTATTTATTTATTTCGAGTAATAATTAAAACTTCGAAGGAAATTTGTATATTTTCTCCCATATGATAATGCAAATTTAAGTGAGGACCAAAATTAGAGGAGATAAAGAGAGAGAAAAAAAACACACACACACAGTTCAAATGGTGTAGATTAATTTCATGTGTTGGTACATTGTGGGAGGCACAGAACATAATTATAATCTACACACCTGTACAGTTTTCACAAGAGTACTTTTATCATTATTCGTAATTCAAGTAGATGAAACGAAAGTATGCCAACACTTTGAACATATAATTATATTTCCTTGCATTATAAATATGATGTAGATTTGACAGAGTTTAATTAAGATAAAGACTAACAACGACTAAAAACAATATATTATGTATTTACTAAAGTTCTTTACAAAATGAAAAAGAAAAAAACTATAAAACAACCATCCAAACGTATCATATGGCCATTATAAGACTCATTGAGACATACATCATAATAATAACTACTGAAATCTGGCACCCACCAACACCAAATTACAGGAATAACGAGTCTGTTTGAGAGAGAGAGAGAGAGAGAGAGAGAGAGAGAGAGAGAGAGAGAGAGAGAGAGAGTGGAGGAGCTTGGGAGAAGAAAAAGAGGGGAGGTAAGAGGAGAACAGGAGGTTATGAAGAGGAAAGGCCAGAAGGTATGAAAGGCAGCTGGAAATAAAATGAAGGGAATGGAAATAAAGGGAGAGAGAGAACTGGAGACAAGAGTAGGATGAAGAGGAGGGAAGAAGAAAGGAAGGGAAGACTGAAGGAGGAGAGAGGAGAGGAAAGAGGAAAAAGCGTGAGGAATGAAAGAGGAAGGAGTGTGAAAAGAAAAGAGGGATGCTGAAAGTACAAGGAGGGTAATTGAAGAAAAGGTAAGGAGGGAAGGATAACGGAATTAAGAAGGGGGAGGACAGGAGAAGGAAAAGAAAGGGGGAGGAAAGAAGAGGGGAGGGGAGGGGGAGGGAAGGGTAAGGGGGAGGAAAGGAGAGGGAAGGGTAAGGGGGAGGAAAGGAGAGGAGAGGGGAGGAGAGGGGTGAGGAGGGGAGGGAGGACAAGGGAGGTGAGGGGAGGAGAGGACAAGGGAGGGGAGGAAAGGAAAGGACAGGAGTGAGGAGGACAAGGGAGGGTAGGAGAGGGGAGGAGAGGGGAAGGGAGGAGAGGGGAAGGGAGGAGAGGGGAGGGTAAAGTAAAGAGGAGGGGGTAATGAAATAAAACCCCTCCGGACGATAACAAAAATGGGAGGTAATAAGGTCGGAGTAACGGGGTCATCAGTAAGGCAGGAACTAGGAACAGGCTTGTGCCCACACGCACGCGCGCCAATCATAGAGAGAGAGAGAGAGAGAGAGAGAGAGAGAGAGAGAGAGAGAGATGGGGGAAAGACAGAGCGGGGGTAGAAAGAGAAAGAGGGAAAGAGGGAAAGACAGACTGAAGGAAAGTGCTTGCATGTGTGTGTTTTACTACGATAATCTTTTAAAGCTATCATCCTCTTTGAACAGCATCACTTGTACAGGTCTTATAGGCTACTCCATTCCTCTCTGACTCTGTATTTACTGAATGTGTTTAAGACTGAATAGTTTCTCAACAAATCACTCGCTTCAATCTATTAGTAATTAACCACTCCCTCTTCAAGCTGCTACCTGACTGCAACAAACGTTTTAGACAGTTTTACAACCAACTCTAAACCATTTGTAAACCTGTAAATACACTCCATCTATCAGCAAACCAAGCCAGTCACATTTTGCAACTAATTCATTATCTGTCTCTGTAAAAAAGCAGATTCTCTTTTGCAACCAAGAAACCCTCATCATTTTACAATGCAACCAACCAACCAACCATTCAATCAAACAAACAAATAAACAAACAAACAAACAGCTAACTAAACAACCAACCAACCAACAAACAAACAATCAACCAACCAACTAACCAACCAACCAACCAACCAACTACCCAACCAACCAACTAACCAACCATCCAACCAACTAACCAACCATCCAATCAACCAACCAACTAACCAACCATCCAACCAACCAACCAACCAACCAACCAACCAACATCTCCAACTCGACCCTTTAGCAACCAACTCTCTTGACAGCTTTGCACACAGCCCCAACGTTTTGAACTCCCCAATCCCCATCCCCCACCTCCCGTCACACTGCAGTCACCCTCCTCCTCCTCCTCTTCCTCCTCCCCCTCCCCCTCCCCTCTGCAACTCTCAATAAGACTCACTGGAGGGATGCGGACGATACCTAGTTTTCACAAGTCCATCTATAAACTGGGATACTTTGTAAATGTTGTATATGGTTCTGTGATCACCAGGACTGTACACATTTAATTTCTATGTACACATTTAATTTCTATGTAAATGTTGTATATGGTTCTGCGATTACCAGGACTGTACGTACACATTTAATTTCTATCATCAAAATATATACCTATACAAGAAAATGACTTAATCAGGTACTAAAGTTTACGTAAACAAGATCAAACTTTAAAACTCCGGATCTGTACACTCAACAACATCATATACTGCTACTGCCTTCACATCTCCTGACATGAAGGACGTGACTGAACTGGGTGATGTGTTGACGTCAAGGGTTCATCACACAGACTCACAACATCATCATCTATATATAAGACTCATACGATACTAGTAAGGACTGTATGTAGAGTTAAAGGGAATTTATGGTGGTGACTGTATAAGCCAGCCAGCCAGCCAGCCAGCCAACCAGCCAACCAGCCTCGCCCAAACACCCTGCACGATTCCTATACATTTTCCCCCTCTATGGCGTCCCCTTTAAAGCCCTGTAATACGCCATGGGATAAAAAGGGTCAGAACGAAATCCGGCACAAAGCATGGAATTATAGAGCTCTGCTGATTCGGAATTGTATATAAAAATAATTTCATCACCGGTGCCAAAAAATATAAAAGGATTTATGAAAAAATAACCCGACTTTCTTTTCACAGAATTCATCACCGCATTCCACGTACCGTACTATTACTACTATTATTATTATTATTATTATTATTATTATTATTATTATTATTATATTTGTTTCTCCCTTTGACCCTCAGTCTGATTATCGCCTGTCACACCGACCCAAAAGGAGAGTCCAGTATTTCACCTACACGAAGCAGCCAACACATGAGTATATACACACTCTGTGAACGTATTAACACACGTGTGGAAACAAATACACATCAAAACTTACCTATGCAGTCATTCATGCAACCAGATGCATTGTACACACATGTTCATACAAACGTGTATATAAAACACCACAGCTCACAAATGCACAAATGCTAATTGTTCACAAGCGTTCTCGTACCTGTATGCAAACTCACACATATATAAATATTTTTTATTATGCATCAAACATACCAGCATATATTCACAAAAACATATATTAATACAACATTTTCGAAGCTACCCGTTCGGTCTTACATGCTTTAAATTATATAAAAATACACATGGTTACAGGAACACATATACATCAATATAAGGAGAACCCAAGTGCAAATTAATTCCACTAAAATAGACGATATTGGTCATTCTACCTTACTGTGGTTGTAAGGAGGCACCACCTACGGTACTATAACGTGTGTTTGAAGCGCAGAGTCTTCACCTTGTCATCTATAGTGAAATCGAGATGAAAACACTACCAGTCCACCAACCACTGCCTCAAAAAAAAAAAAAAAAATCATAATAAATAAAATAAATAAATAAATAAATAAAACACAGACTGGCAAGCAATGCTCTACACTGTATTAACCTGTATGACTAAACTTCTTTACAAGGAACTTTACCTAACCTAACCTAACACTAAATAATCCTTTTTTATATTGGTTACGACGTGTTGGGAAAGGTGAGGTGATGTGATGTATATACAGGTGGAATGTAATGTGTATATTTGCGTGTGTCAGAATTCTACACATACGAGTGCAACACTACATTTTACACCCGGGTTGTCTACAGTCACGGACAATACTTAACTTCATATTTTATTCATAAATTCCTCGCCACCGGAAGAGTTGTAGCAGGCACTTCAGTTCATATATTCTTCTGTCAATGACGCTGTAAAAATTCCCATGTTCAAATGTTTACTTAAGTTAATACCTTTCATAATCGCCAAGTGAGTCTTGTCTATAAGAGAATGTATCAGATAAAAGACTCATTATATATAAAAGAGACTTAACCGGAGATCATCCCATTAGCCAATCAAAAACACAAAACTTTAAACATCATTGTTGCTTCCACACGAGTTCTGATCAGGACACTGCATATCCTACTCTCTGAGCCCAGTGGAGACAACTGACAATCCTGGCAATACTAAACAAGTCTACGTCTCACTTGTCAACAACTTATCTTGGTTCCTTACTTGGAGTGCTGTCAGAATTTCATCCAACATCGCCCCCATCACATTTTAATTTACTGATTAAGTTTCTGGCTTACTATGTATTGCTTATTTCTTATATACCGCTTACTCTTTACCTACTCATTATTTACAGTAGGTTAAGTCAGTTATTACATACACATTAATACCTACAAATCATATCTAATAATAATAGGAATTCACAGAAACTTTCTCAGGTTACAACCACTTTGGTGCAACGTTATGAACTAGTTTGTACAATCATACAGACGTTGACACAAATACCAGCAAGCATGCATAGACTGTACACACAAAAGGACACACACACAAAAAAAAAAGAAAAATCTTAGATATGCAGTTCAACAAAGTTATGCATATATATACATATAAAGCACAAGTCTACAATGACATATACAGTATGGACATACACACACACAACCACACACACACACACACACACACACACACACACACACGCACGTACTTAGCCACT
This sequence comes from Petrolisthes manimaculis, assembly GCA_034508575.1. NCBI lineage: Eukaryota > Metazoa > Arthropoda > Malacostraca > Decapoda > Porcellanidae > Petrolisthes > Petrolisthes manimaculis. The sequence continues at coordinate 8,400 of JAWZYT010002292.1, forward strand.
ACAAAGGAAAACATATGACAAAAAAGGGAAATATAAAAGCAGAATAAATCCGCGCTCCTGGCCGACACAAGAGGTGGCGTGAGGGCCGGGAATAAGGCTTTGTGATCCGTAAATACGAGGAGGGCTGACGGTGGTGGGTGCAAGGTGGGGAGGTTGGAAATGGAATGGCATGGGCTGGGGTGGACTGGAATGCCATGGGTAGAATTGGAATGAGCTGGGATGGGAATAGTTGGAATGGGTTGGGGTAAGGTTGGGTTTGTTTTGACATGAGGTAGATTTTGCTGGGCTTGGAATACAAATGATAAACAGTAGGTAGAAATGAATGATCTGTAATGGTGATAGAATGGTTGGATGAGGTTTGGATACACAGGAATGGGTCGGATTAGACTGGAAAGATCAAGTTAGTGTATAAAACATTTGGTTGGCAGAGGCACAGACCACCTACACACCCACTGGTTCACGTGAGCCAATTTCATTTTGATAAGACTAAATCCCCTCATCTGCGCTGGTTGAGGAATATAAATCACGTGAATATCTTCAGACAACACAATCAGCTTCTCAACCTCGTCTTACAACTTGAGAAACAACTAAAACTACCAATGTGTTCTCATTCCTGGACTCACTCACTCTCTCTTTTTTTTTCTTTATTCTCTCGTGTATGTGTGTGTGAATATATATTCCTCTAGGTGTAGGGTTTAGGCGATAGTTCAAACACCATGCAGGTTCCTTAACTGTAACTTACTTTGCAAAACATTGTTGTATTCAAACATTAGAACATAATTTCATTTTTCTTCAATTATTTATCAATATTATATAGAAATGACGAAGACAATGGAAAACAGATATACAAGGCCAGCAAGTCTTGGAACTATATAAATAAATACACGAAGAGAAACAAAAATAAAGAAAAAAGAAACAGGGAAGAGTCGATGAGAAACGAGAGCAAGAATTGGGAAAAAGAAAGAGGAAGAAGCTAAATGGGAAGGATGGAGGGGGAGAAGAAGGGAAGGGGGGGGGGAGAAGAAGGAAGGGAGGGGTGGAGGGGGAGAAGGAAGGGAGGGGTGGAGGGGGAGAAGAAGGGAGGGGGGGGGAGAAGAAGGGAGGGAGGGTCAGCACCAGTGTCACGCGACGGTGCCAAACAACGGGGCTGAGGTTTTGTGTCAGTGCCAGACTCGAGGAGGAGAAGAAGGAGAGGGAGGAGGAGAGGGAGGAGAGGGAGGAGGAGAGGGAGGAGGAGGAGGAGGAGAGGGAGGAAAATGAGGAAGAGGAGGAGGAGGAGGAGGAGGAGGAGGAGGAGGAGGAGGAGGAGGAGGAGGAGGAGGAGGAGGAGGAGGAGGAGGAGGAGGAGGAGGAGGAGGAGGAGTGGGAGGTGGAGGAGGGGGAGGAGGAGGAGGAGGAAGGGGGAGGAGGAGGAGGAGGAAGGAGGAGGAGGAGGAGAGGGAGGAAAATGAGGAAGAGGAGGAGGAGGAGGAGGAGGAGGAGGAGGAGGAGGAGGAGGAGGAGGAGGAGGAGGAGGAGGAGGAGGAGGAGGAGGAGGAGGAGGAGTGGGAGGTGGAGGAGGGGGAGGAGGAGGAGGAGGAAGGGGGAGGAGGAGGAGGAGGAAGGAGGAGGAGGAGTACAAGGAAACAATCGAGATAAAAAGTAACAGAAAATGAAATGGGAAAAAATACGGGTTGCAGTGCTGAGTGAGAATGTCAAGTTAAGGGAAGGACTTGGTGAGAAGGCAAAGGAAGGGTAATTAAAACGAGTCAATATATAATTTCTATAACGTGGGTGAGAATGTGTGTTGTTGCTGGTGGTGAGGCACAGGGTAATGACAGGAACACGGGAAAGGAAAGCAGAGAAAGGTAAAGAGAAATGCGAAAACGTGGGGAAATGGGGAGACAAAAAATATAAAGTAAAGTGTGTTAGAGAAGGGACGGTCAGGGAGAATAGAATGGCAGGGAGAATTACAGTGAACATGAAAAGGTAAAAAAAGAGAGACTGAAAAGAAAGAAAAAATATGAAGTTAGAATGAAGATCAAAGAACGGGTTAGAGGAGCTAAAGGCAATAACAACTAATAACTAAATAATTACAGAGGCACCAGTTGTGATTTAATTAACCCTGAAACAACAACTGACTACTTTTGTATTCTTGTAGGAAGGAAGCACACCCAAGGGTCAAAAAGGTTATATATAAATTATTTCAAGGGATCCGTGAATCATAAAAAAAAAATGAAAAAAAATTGATATATATATTGATATATAGAAAAAGTGGAAAAAAAGGAATGGATGTACACGTAAAGAGGAATAAAAGAGGAAATAAAAAGGATAGGGAGAACGAGAAGATTGACAGGTGAAGATTATCTATATAATTTAATAATGATATAATGTTAGGTTACGTTAGGTTACGTTAGAGTGAAAATGGGAAAGGATGGAAAAGAATGGCATTAGAAGGTGTAGGGAAGAGTGACTAATTCAAAGGGAACAGGAGGACAGAGAGGTCAAGATGCAAGTGTATTGGAGATAAAAATATAAACAAAGAGGGAAAGAAAGTAAATGTGGGTGTGGCAGGAGGAGGAGGAGGAGGAGGAGGCAACGCGGAGAGAATGTGGCGAGAAGTGAAGGTAAAGGTGTGGCTGAGGGGAAGAAGGAAGGAAGGTACACAATATCTATCCAACAAAATAGACTTACGGTAGAGATGGGGTACAAAAAAGAGATACTGATATTTTAATGTTTCTTTTGTAATGGATCGCCTGAGGGGGAAGAGTTTTACTTCTGTGAATATCATATTATGTGGTACCCTACTTTCAATGCTTGTTTGTGCCTTTTTCCTATGCTGGGTACAGACGCAGAGTTGAGTAAAATTTCATGGTTAAAGTTCACATACTGTACACACATACATATTATAATATATAGTATGTATTGAGAGAGAGAGAGAGAAAGAGAGAGAGAAAAAAAAAGAGAGAGAGAGAGAGAGAGAGAGAGAGAGAGAGAGAGAGAGAGAGAGAGAGAGAGAGAGAGAGAGAGAGAGAGAGATTCATAGAACCAGTCAAATGCACACACAGGCACAATTTATGGCTACCCTCAGTACCAGCAATACATGACCATTCCACAAAACGCGTGCTATCACCTCTCCAAACACACACACACACACACACACACACACACACACACACACACACACACACACACAACAACCCAATAGTGTACACTGAGGTAGCAAAATATCCCCAAAACACGACTATTTTTACCTCTATCATCAGCCCAATAACGACACATTAACACACACACACACACACACACACACACACACACACGTTATTACACACACACACACACACATACGTTATTACACACACACACACACACACACACATCACGACCGTCTATTATTCATTAGGAAGCAGCACAAACGATACCTGAGGACTGTTGTAACGAAGGTGGGGAAATCCGTGCCCCCCTCCCCCCACTGACCTGTCAACAAGCCCGCCCTCACAAGAATTATGGAACATGACGCACCATGATTTACGCACGCACACACACACACAAACACGCGCTCCTACACGAACAGACATGCATCCTTACACACACACACACATACATGTACCCTTACACACCCACATACACACACACAGACATGCACCCTTACACACACACACACACAGACATACACTGGTACTTACACACAGACATACACTGGTACACACATACATGCAAATACTGATAGTTTATACACACGGAGAAATATATATCCACGAATCTTAAACATGAGCCTAGACTAGACTAGACCTACACATACACACGAATACAGACAGACAGACAGACAGACAGAAAGGATCACACACATATCTATACCACATAAACACATATCATCACTCCTTTGTAACATGCACACATCAAAACGCTCACGAACACACATACGGTATTACAAAAAATACAATAACATACATACATACACACAAATATACATACATACACACAAATATACAGATTACATACACACAAATATACCTACATACACACAAAGTTACAGATTACCTACATACACACAAATTTACCTACATACACTCAGATTTACCTACATACACACAAATATACCTACATACACACAAATTTACCTACATACACTCAAACTTACCTACATACACACAAATATACCTACATACACACAAAGCTACAGATTACCTACACATCAACACCTGTATTACACATGTATTCTACACACGTATACACTCATAGCTCTTTTTTCAGCCTTTACAAACACAAATATTGATACACGCTCTCACCCAGCCACCACCACACAAACCCACACACACACACACACGCACTCTCTCACACACTAAAACCCACCCACTAACACTCACATACACATAAACTCAAACTCACACACACACACACAAACACACACACACAAGAGACTGTCTCCCCTCATTACACCGGATTCTAATGCCACTACTACTACTACTACTACTACCACGGGCTGCAGACGTAGGCGGTGACGACGTGTGTTGCCTGTCTCTCCCCGCTCCATTACCAGCCAGCGACATGTAAACAAGGCCAGTCTGATGAATTATTTACTAACTGGCACTAACTGGCACTAAGAAGGGTAAGCGGGTGTGGTGGCGTGATAGGCGCGGGTAATGGCTGGCGTGCTTACTGATGGTGCCTGGGGTGGGTTGGGGTGGGGAAGGGTGTGTGTGGGGGTGGGGTGGGGGGTGGAGAAAGCAGAGGAAAGGCCCAGGGAGAAAGGGGATGTGTGTGGGATGGAAATAAAAGGAAAGGAGAGGTGTGGGAAGGAAGGAAAGAAAAGGAAAGGAGGTGTGTGTGAAGAAAAGAAAAGGAAAAGGGTGGTGTGTTGGAGAGAAAAGGAAAGGAGAGGGAATGTGTGTCAGAAGGAGAGAAAAGGAAGGATTGGGAGATGTGTGGGAAGGAAGGAAAGAAAAGAAAAGGAGGTGTGTGGGAAGGAAATAAAAGGAAAGGTGAGGTGAACGGGGACAGAATAAAAGTTAGCGCATGGAGAGAGGGAGACAAGAAGAAAGGGAGTGGCGAGAGGGTAGGAATGGAAGAAGAGATTAATAATAAGAAACGAAAGAGAAAGGTTGTATGTATGTATGTATGAGAGAGAAAGAGAGAGAGAGAGAGAGAGAGAGAGAGAGAGTTAAGAGAAGGAGGGGAGGGGGAGAGGGGAGAGGCAAGGGAGCGAGGACAGAAGCATGTGTGAAATTTGGTGAGGTAGACAACAGAGTGAAAGGGAAGACAAGGGCGAGTAGAGAGGGTATATAGGGAGAGGAGAGGCTATAGGTGAGGGAGGGGTGAAAAAGTCTGAGAGGGCAAGTGGGCAAAGAGAGATAGATGTGAAAGGAAGAGTTATGACCAGATGGGGGGAGAGAGAGAGACAGAGAGATAGATAGAGAGACAGAGAGAGAAAAAAGAGAGAGAGAAAAAAAAAGAGAGACAGAGAAAAAGAGAGAGAAAGAGGAGCAAGAAACAAAAAATGCTGAGGGACTGAAAAAAAAATCGGTGTAAAAATGTGAGGGGTGAAGTGAAATAGATGGTAGTGAAAGGCAAGTAATGGTAGGAGGGTGAAGGGTAAAATGAGTGGTTGGGAAGACTGAGGGGGGAGGCTAAGAGAACGAAGGAGAACCAGGAAGGGGAGGAGGAGGAGGAGGAGGAAGGGGAGGAATGTGAGGAGGAGGAGAGAAGAGGGGGAGGAATGGGAGAGGAGAAGAAGGGGAGGAATGGGAGGAGGATAAAAGAAAAGGAGGAATGGGACGAGGAGAATGGAAGGAGAGAAGAGGGGGAGGAATGGGAGGAGGAAAGAGAGAGAGGAGTGAGAGGAAGGAAAAGAGAGAAGAGTGGTAGGGGGGAAGTGGGAGAAGGAAGAAGAAGAATGTGGAAGTAGAATGGCTAAATACGAAACAATGAAAGAAAAAAAGTAGGAAAGATTAGTGTAAAACAAGAGACAGGCAAGACAGAGCTACGGAAAAAAAAATAAAAGGAATGATGGAAAAGAATAACATATTTTTAGACATGGTGAGGAAAGGGAAAGGAAGTAATGCAATAATAAGAGAGAAAAGTAGAAGTAAAGAGGAAGGTCAAAGACATGACTAAAAGAATGTTGAGTGGTAAGAATTGCAAAGCAGAGGAATAGTAGAGATTATCACACACACTGACTTTCTCTCTCTCTCTCTCTCTGTCTCTCTCTCTCTCTACAGCACCACATTGCGCACACACACACATACACTCTCTACACACACACTCTAGACATAAACACACATACACACACTCTACACACACACACTCTAGACATAAACACACACACACACACTCTACACACACACACACACACACACTATACACACACACACACACACACACACTATACACACACACACACACACTATACACAAACACACACTCTACATACACACATACACACTTTCTCTCTCTACACACACACACACACACACACTCTCTCTCTTTACACACACACACTACTCATGCATATTAAGGTACACAGTTAAGCGTCAATAACAAAGAGTATCTCCGTGGCCATCATCACCTGGACCGACGAGTTGAACAATGGTAGTATCAGAGGTCATCATGAGACTCACTAACATCATTACACAACAACAGTACCCACAGTCACTACCTTCCTACAATTTCTGCCCATTCAGGGAGGATAGGACAAGGAAAACTGAGCTGCAATTATTTTTACAATGGTTTATACTGTTGCCGACACACACACACACACACGCACACACTCTACACGCACACACACACACACACACACACACACACACACACGCACGCACACACACACACGAGGCAGATTTCTATGTTTGTTAGAGGTTAGTTATACAAACCGTCGTATACCGTACAGTCACGAGCACTGAATAATACGTATACAGCTTTGGTTGAAGCTTTGAACAGTCCAATAATATATACCTACCAAGTCATTCCAATGGAGATCTTCTTGTGCATTTATTTACTGTCTCGAGATATTCAAAGTGCACCTGGATATTTACTAGTGCTCGTGACTGTACATGTGATAAATCTCAGTGTTTGTCAGCAGCTATAAAATGTCAACACCAGAGTGAGTATAATCGTATATAATAATATGATGAAAATCTTAATTTCACTCCACGTATACCCATGACCAGCGGGTAGAAAATATGGCTGGTATCCTTTACACAGTTTAATATTCAGACCAGCAAAATAGGCTACAATAAAAGACATAAAGCCGTGCAATAGTGTTCGGTCCGATCATAATTCACAGAAAACAAACCAAATTGAAACCTGGGCTAAGATTACATACTGTACACTCCAGCTCGTAAATTCGCGACCACGTCCCCAAATGTTTATGTCATCTGAGCTGGTAACACTGTGTGCGGAAGGTGTCATTGTAGGTGACAGATTGTATTATGTCCCTCTACTATGTTCAACCTACTCTGAATCCTCACCAAATAAATGTTACTATATAAAAAGTTCAAATGGCATACACATCGAAGCACTTTACGTGGTCGCGAATTTACGAGCTCGAATGTCGAATGATTCTTTATGCACAAAATGGTCTATGTGATTTTCTGAAAATTATATATTCTCTTATAAAATATACAGTAGTCAACTAACCAATATTTAACATAGAAAAAAGTAACATCGAGGGCTAAAACTTGCTGTGTCTGAAAGGAAGAACGAAAAAAAATCCACACACAAATACCTCAATTTTCACCACAACTTGAACTAGGCATTCTGCTTGGAAGACTATAAATAGAACATACAAATAAGCACCACATTCTCCCCTAACAACAAACTTTCATTAGGCAGCAATAAAGCCCAGTGATCATCCCTTCAAAGAATCAACCCAACACAGAACAACAAACACACTATACTGTAATCAACCCAATGGAAGCAGCAACACATAATAATATATAGTATAGTAATTGAACCCACCACAACCCACCCACCTTAATCCTGTAAGTAATCAACCCGACACGCAGCATAGTAAAACAGTGACGAGCTAATAAATCTATACACAACAAACACAACAGTACATTGCACGGACAGACTCAGTGAATCACCGTATAACACATTTGGTGAGGGACAAAGTTACGAAATGATAATAATTATATAGTTCTGGTACCCTTTTCTATACCCTTTTCAATACTATACACTTGAATATTATACTTACAATACTTCCACGAGCATAACTATTCCCTTTCACTCAGTCAGTCATCACTTCAGGGACACTTACCTGAAATGAATGAAAAATATATTAGCGATAAATAAATAAAAAAAAATCAGAGGATACTTTTCTTACCTTCTCGTCGTGCATAGGTTTATTCAAAGATTCGTGTTACTATGTTCAGCATATCACTGTTTTAAGGGACCCTGTGATCGTGTACGAGAATGGGTGGCTTCTGATGCCTCCTGACTATCCCACGAAACACGCTCCTTTCCTATAGGTGGTGTTTCGTGGCAATATTTGAAGGACTCATGTACCTCCAATTTTCTGACTATATCACAGGGTCCCTTAAGCCTTTGCTGCTTCATGTTTGCTTATCCAGATTTAATTACCATGTATATTTTTTAGAGATTATAATGTATTCATCCATTGGACTTTAGTAGCTTTGTGAGGCCATGCAGTCTTTTTCGAGATGACTGACTTATAACGCAAATGAGTCGCCTGTGTTCAAAGGGAGTTAATAAACACACGAGTATATCAATTCAGTACACTCGGTATTTACTAAAATTTCTCCTCTACCTTTAATATTCAAATAAATCAAACAGTTGGTATCCTTTCTCATTCCACCGTAATCATGCAACTTAATTAATTTTCACGAGGTTCATCATTATAAAAACATCTATAACCTTCGCTTGTGACCTTGCCCTGTAGCTAATAATATGCATAATTAATATACAACCCCCTCCCTCACCCCCCTCACACTACACCACTCACACCGGAAAATTACACCCCACCCTACCACACCCATAACTACTACCATCATCTGACACTACCATATCCTACCATACAACACCATCCCCACACTACCACTCACTATAATTATACTTATCAACAAACACTACGGTACCACACCAACACTACCATCACCCTACCACACTATACCTACCACTCACACGGACCATTCTATACACACCAACATAGTACCATATCATACCACACCACACCACACCAAGGCTACCATAACTCACCACACCACAGCACCATCACCACCATCACCACATTACCATCACATATCATCATCACAACTCATCATTCCTCACCAACACACATATATATTACTTCGATATGTGGCAAGAAAAAAGGAGATTGGGAAGGAGGAAAGAAAGACAAGGAAGAGGAAGGAGAGAGGAAAGACAAGGAAGAGGAAGGAGAGAAGAAAGACAAGGAAGAGGAAGGAGAGAGGAAAGACAAGGAAGAGGAAGGAGAGAAGAAAGACAAGGAAGAGGAAGAAGAGAAGAAAGGAAAATGAGATTAAAATAAGGATAGTTGTAAGAAAGAATGTAAACAAGAGAGAATGAAAGAATGAAATATTGTGAAGGAAGGACATAACAAAAAAATAGAAGAATTGACGAATGATTTTGATAACTTTCGTCGTCAATTATGTCAACATGTTTATTCTCTCTCTCTCTCTCTTTCTCTCTCTCTCTCTCTCTCACACACACAACAATACGTGCTACCCCTGGCAACCACACACAAACACACACAGACACACACACAAAGTATCGGCACAGTCACAGATTCAGTGTAGAAAATCATTCAAGGGAACAATACTATACACACACACACACACACACACACACACACACACACACACACACACACACACACACACACACACACACACACACACACTGTACTCACACACCTATATGAAAATACTAGTAAAAAAAAAAACTAAATTATGGTTATACATACACACATACACATAACTACATTCCTACTACCCAGCCAAAAATAACCTCACATACACACACACAAACACACACACCAATAGCGACCACCACACGCACGCTCACAGCTGTATACACACAAAGGCTCAGATATACAGAGAGAAGCACGCACGCAACCTTCTTTATACACCACCAACACCAGATAAGATCATTCCAAAGGCAAAAATTTGTTTAAACCTCTTCCACTTCCTTCCTTCCTTCCTTCCTTCCCTCACCTGGCTGGCTGGCTGGCTTTACTGTTAACTCTCCCTTCTCCCTATAAACTTTGGTCGTTTGTGTGTGTTTTCTTCAGTTATTCATTCTTTCCTGAAGCTTAGAACTTGATGTGGGTTTAATAATGTATACTATCCATTATCCTTCTCTCAGGCTATAATCACGAAACAATGTCGATTTTATCCAATGTTCATGTCCTTAGGTACTAGTTTTCCTCTCTAACAATCACACTTTTATACTCACTCTCTCTCTCTCTCTCTCTCTCTCTCTCTCTCTCTCTCTCTCTCTCTCTCTCTCTCTCTCTCTCTCTCTCTCTCTCTCTCTCTCTCTCTCTCTCTCTCAGCACCACAAGGTTTATAGGGTACTTAACTCCTCCAAACTATTCCAGATAACGGATCCCTTTTGAGTAACACTTAGGCAGTCGGTGGTTCCTTGGCATAGCAAAGTTCTAAGGAAATAACAACTTTCCAAATTTACCCTCTAATAAAGATTCTCTCCTCACCCGCTGTACCTCCCATCTAATTACAAGAGACTAAAAGGCCACCCACTATGGACCTCCTGTTGCCTGTACTTCCTTTGTATTCCTTTGTAAATGTGCATCAACGCTCCTATTAATTTCACAGCTAATAATGGGGTTAAATTTTAGCTCTCAAACGTCACCCAGAACTAAACGCTGGAGTGATTAATTACAATCAGTGTGTAATGAGCGGGCAGAGACTTGACACGTGATAAACGAGCTGCCATACTCGCTCGCAGACGGGGAACGTAACGGAGTAGTGTCATGCAAAGAGGTTGATGAGAATGTGTGACGGCGGCGGTGGTGGTGGTGATGATGATAGTTGTGGTGTTATTGACGAAAGTATACGGATGGAATTGATGTTGGTGTTGGTGTTGGTGGTGGTGGTGACAGAATGATATCAGAGTGTGTGTTGGTGGTGGTGATGGTGGTGGTGATGATCATTATGGTGGTATTGACGAAAGTATACTGGTGGAGGAATGTGTGTTGGTGGTGGTGGTGGTGGTGGTGACGGAATGACATCAGAGTAAAATATGAGGTGGAGTAAACACACTATGGGCAGAGTGACTTGTGAGGTGTTAGTACAAGGGGTTATATATAGAGAGAGTGCATTGGGGTGGTGATGCTATACTGGTGGTTGAGTGTAAAGTAAGGTGTGGGGAACCAGAGTACATTGTGCGTGCTGGTGAAGGTGGAACAACAAGGAGATGTAAGGAGAGGAGATAAATGAGACACAGGGAATCAGAGTGTATGGTGGTCAAGTTAGAATTGGGTTGAGAAGAAAATAAAATGACAACAAAATGAGAGAGTAGGTAAGCAGGGTATTTAGTAAGAAAGAAGGGACCATAGTGCATATTAAGGAAGTTATAAAAGAACAAGAATGTATGGTGTAGTGGCGAGGAATGTGTAAAGTAACTAAAGAGTATATTATTGAAGTTGACAACAGACAGACTACCAGAGTATATGGTGCTGTAGATGTGACGAGGAGAGGTGACGAGGGCGTATGGAAAAGGGGAGACTTATCTTTACTGTTCGTATCAGAGAAAGTGTACGTGATGTTTGATGAAAGGGGAAGTGAGGAGGAAAAGAGGGCGAGGCAGGATGATAAATAACGGGGTACATAAAGAACAGAGATAATGGAACCAAAGAAAGAAGAGATACACAACAACAAATTTAAGAGCATGAATAAATCGACCAAGTTGTGAATTATTGCCCTAAACGTGTGGACAGAGCAAGAAACAAATGGAGGAATAATGCATCACGACAGACACGAGATTTTAAAGCAGGACACATGAAAACTGGGATATCACACACACACACACACACACACACACACACACACACACACACACATTTAATATATACATGCGTGTGTCTGTGAGTATACACACATGCACACATTCACATAGTGACATACACATGCACACAGTGACATACACACACACACACATACACATATATACATAATACACACATACACTTATACATGATACACACACATATACACTTATACATGATACAAACACATACACATATACAGTACATAATAAACACATATACATACACACAGAGTCAGGGCAAACATTCACAAATAAAGTGTGTGTCCTGCCTGCGGTTCGCTTAATAACAAAGAAATGGGTAGTAAGAAGGGGTATATGAGCACACCATTACCCCAACACTGGATTCTGGTCCTTCTTATGAAAACAGTAATATGCAAACCAACGTCTGGCTGAAATCATAACTACCCAGAGAATGTTTTGATTGTCACGTTTCCCTCAGAGTTTTATATGACACTTCCCACATTGGTCAAAGTTTTCTGTGTCATTTTTACCTTTATATATTATTCGTAAGATTACACAACACTCACAAAACCTCTTTCTCATTACGTGTCTCCAGCCTTCATTTGCATTGTTATCTCTCGCCAGTGGAAATAATAATAAAGGGTGACACGTTTAGGAAAGGCAGATAAGGACAAGATGGTGGCTGAGTTTGGGAAGGCGAGAGTGTGGCAAAAACTGAGCTGCTTGAGAGTTGTACATGAATATTCAGAGCAGCACGTCAGTCCTCTTGCGGTCTCTTGTCTTTACAACTGAAGGAGAGAGAGAGAGGGAAGGAGGGAAGGAGAGAGAGAGGAGAGAGAGAGAGAGAGAGAGAGAGAGAGAGAGAGAGAGAGAGAGAGAGAGAGAGAGAGAGAGAGAGAGAGAGAGAGAGAGAGAGAGAGAGAGAGAGAGAGAGAGAGAGAGAGAGAGAGAGAGAGAGAGAGAGAGAGAGAGAGGGAGGGAGGGAAGGAGGGGGAAAAAAAGGGAGAAAGGTTTAGAGATTTGGGAGATGGTTAGAAAAGGGAAGAAATGTTGAGAGAATTGGGAAATGGTTGGGAGAATAAAGGAAGAGGGGAGATAGTTGGAAGAAGAGGGAATTGGGAAAGGGAGAAATATTTAGAGAGGTAGGAAATGGTTGAAAAAAGGGAGAAGGGAAAATGGTTGAAAATTGGAAAGGGGAGGAGTGGGTGAAAGGAAGAATAATTTAGAGAATGGGGAAATGGTTGTAAAAGGAGATATCGTATCTTACATGATTTAAGAGATGTGAACTCGATATGACGAATGAATGGAGACGAGAGAGAAAAAGAAAATACATACAAAAGGAAATAGAACCTGGGCGGGATGATGAAGAACGATGGATGGAAATGAGGAAACCTAGATATGTTGGAGAGGAAAATAACAAGACAGCGAATGAAAGGAGTAAGGGCGAAGGAAAGAAAAGGATATATTATACACAAGATGATATGGAAATAATAAGATGGAAATAATGGTATCCAATTATGGTAGCTAACCGAGTGAAATAATACAGCAAGGTAATGTAGAAATAAAATTTATGTACAGTAGGTGGGGTGAGTGAAGGGAATAATTATAATAAGGAGAGGCAGCAGCCGGGAGGAAACGATTCGAACAGAAAGGTAAGGAGAGACGCAAAATAATGCAACATCAATGCATACCAAAAAAAAAAAAAAAAAAAGAAAAAAAAAAAAATGCCGAGTGCACAATGGAAGGAGGAAGGGATGAAGAGAGAGCACATTAGGTTGTGGAAGGGTAGAGTTAATCCACCAATTACTGCCTCACAACAATGCTGGCCCGTGATGCACTGAACAATACAACGAGTCTCTCTGTCTGTCTCTCTCTCTCTTTCTCTCTCTCTCTCTCTCTCTCTCTCTCTCTCTGCTGTAACCAACACAAAGTACAGGAGGGAGGGAACAGAAAGGCAATATAAAGCAGTACATGGAGAGGTACCAATAGCTATGTAAAATGGAGATGAGTTAGGACTGGAAGGAAAGTGAATGTAATTATAATGTACATACATGTAGACAAACATACGATACAAATGAAGAAAAGAACGAAGCGAAACACAAAAGAAATTATTCGTATGAAAACGACAGCAAGGTAAAATAATTTCACAAAAGCGTGAAAGCTTTTCCTAATAATCTGTTCAATATGTTGATAAAAATAATAATAATAATAATAATAATAATAATAATAATAACAATACTACTACTACTATTACTGATAATAATAATAATAATAATAACAATACTACTACTACTACTACTACTACTACTACTACTACTACTACTACTACTACTACTACTACTAATAACAATACTACTAATATTAAGTTCGGTTGATTATGTAGCACAACTTTCTTAATATTTATATGTTAATTATATTTACTTATTCCAATATCTTCGTGTTTTAAGTAGCGTCTGTGGTACACTCACCACAAAACATACTGCATTTGTATTCGCTATATTTTAGTTAACTCGGTCAGAGTAAGTAAAAAGGATTATGAAGACTTAGTGATAAGGTATTTTTAGAAATAAATTAAGGAATATTTCTGTCTCAAAATCAACTACTGGTAATTATTCTATCAGTACCATGAAATATTTCATTTATGTTATGTTTTTCCTTCATAGTGAATGAAACCCCAATCAACGTTGGTGTCATTCATTACCTGAAGGTGGAGAGAAGCAGCAGAAAAAAATGAGAGATACTATCGTTATTCGTATAAAGTAAAACCCACGTAGCGGCGCCTGCCACTACCACCATCATGGTATCAGAGGCACACCTGCTTTTAGTGGAAAGGGAATCTCGCTTAGCTGGACACGGCACAAAATACTCACACACAAACCATCCACTTTTATCACCTATATTAATTTTAGTATATTTAGTATCAGTATATTTAGAAATAAATAGAAGAATTAAATAAACAAACAAAGAAACACATACTCTAACTCTGCTAACGAAATTGGAGATGCTATATTTCGTCTCTGTTCGTCTGAGTCTCTTGACAAAATATCTCAACATTTATGAACTGAATTTCACGAAACTTAGCAATCCGATATGAGCCTGGTGTATGAACCTCAAGACCCAGTGAGTCATGATGCCTGGCCAAGCTACAGAAGATTATTATATTTGGGTTTTGGTACAAGTTTAGGAAGTTGTATAATTATTATAGAACACTTTCGTCCACAACTTCACCTACAGTATATGAGTGATGTGACTCTACACTTCTTTATATCACACCACTTGTAATGTTCAGTATAATATTATATGGTTTTGTCATTGGTAGTGATCGCAGGTGTAGTTAGTAGGGAAATGATGATGATGCCAGTGATCCTCGGTGTGGTGGTCTAATATTTCCGCCTGACTGACTGTATACTCTGAGGTACAGTAAGTCATTCAGGTCATCGCCACCACCGCCACCACCACCACCGCTACTCACCCACATCTGTCACACATCTAATTCATTCAGGGAAGATCTAGGTCGCTTTTTTCCATTCGGGTCTTGCCTCGAGTTAATGTTTTTTTTTTTATTATTCTTTTAATATTCCAGCCTTTTTTGCTTTTCTTGCAAAAGAGATTAATAGAAAGTGGTTTACACTATGAATTTTGGTTTTGAACTCTGTGATAATCGACAATGATCATACAATGTCATTATGATCGCATCGTATGACAAACTGATCCAGATTAGAAGATAATTTATGCCTTATATCAAATTAATGGAAATAAAATTTATGTAATTACAGAAGCATTTTACTCAGCATTACATAATATAATCCGTACAAGCTTAAAAGTCTCTTTCCGCGCCGAGTTTTAAGCTTTATTGATGAAACAATCAAGGAAAATGGTATAAAAAAATTAAAATTAGAATTAATTGCTTATCAAGTAATGAGAGCACAGAATGAAATATTTTCCTTGGACACCAGTTTGGTTACGTCAGAACATTGATACTCGTAAGAATGAGGGTTAAATATGGGTTGATTATTTCAGCAGACCCACACAACCAAGCAAGGAACACACACACACAGACCCACACAATGGACTGATTATCCTTTAATATACGACACATACACATACATACATACTGGCGCACTCACGCACACATTTTTGTTAAGACATGAGCCATTAACAGAGACCAGTGTGTTCCTATTAATTATCGGAATATGTGTCTTTATTTATACACACTGTACATACATTCAGTACACGTAAACTTGGGTCTGGTGTAAGGAAATCTTATTTGCATCTCTATTCAAAATGTTCGAATTTCCCAGTCTACTGAACCTCGCATTTTTATCCTCCCTCCCATTTCTATCTCCTCTTCTCTACCCTTCTCTATCTCTCTCACACATTCTCTCTCTATCTCTCTCACACAATCTCTCTTTATCTCTCTCACACATTCTCTCTTTATCTCTCTCACACATTCTCTCTTTATCTCTCTCACACATTCTCTCTTTATCTCTCTCACACATTCTCTCTTTATCTCTCTCACACATTCTCTCTTTATCTCTCTCACACATTCTCTCTTTATCTCTCTCACACATTCTCTCTTTATCTCGTCGCTTCATTCCTCCTCACTACACTTCCACTACAACTATAATCCAATGACAACAACGGCTCAAAGCGAGTAATTAGTTGCCAGAGTGAGGCAGCTTGTGTACCGAGTAAGTGACAGTCTGGGAATGCATCTATCAAGCGTTTCTTTCTAATGTAAACCCCATTACTGTAATATCAACTTAATCTTTACTCCAGCTATACTCCGTGACACCGATAAATAACCTTGGAAAGTATTATGGTATATAAGAACAACGAGTGAACTTTTGAGGCATCGGAGTCACAGAAGAACATAGACCACCCGAAGCATCGAAGTCAGAGAAGAACATAGACCACCCGAAGCATCGAAGTTTAGTTTGTTGTGTCGGACGAATGGGGAAGGAGTTCGAATCCACCAAACATATCACACCCCAGTTTATTCACCCCCTCACCCCGGGCAAGCAGGGTACTAACTGTCTCACCACATGCTAACGTTGAGGGGGAGGGGGGGATTGGTGGTGGAGGAAAGATGTAGAACCCTTCTATTCTATATATAGCCGTGTTATCCCAACTGTTGGTGCATAACGACAATTTCGGAAAGCCATAAACAATTTTCTCCTTCAGCACGTTAACCGGACGGAAGCCCGTTCACACCAATTCAACTTGAGTGACACCAAAGATTTTAGTGGCCATGGGAAACGTACTTGTAGTCACGGTGATAGAAATAAACACACAACAAAACCCATAATGTTTCTAACTTGTGAAGAGAAGAGAGTATTCCCAATGAGTGTGTCGAGTCCCACTGATGTATAGACAAGTGTTATTAGCCTATGTGTGGTGTGAACGGAGGGGGTTGCTTGGTATGGGTCCGTTGTTGTTGTTGTTGTTGTTGTTAGCTATACTGGTGGTGAATGGTGTTGAGTACAATCACGGCCGCTACTCTTCAAAGATTCATGTATCGTAAAATATCATGATGTATTTCCCAATCTGTGTCATTCAGACCTGGTATTAGGAAGTGAGTGGTACAGTACAAAATGGGATGCATCTACTGTAGACACACACTGAAACTCCACTCACCACCCACCATCCCACCACCAGCGACCACTGACCTCTCCAGCACTACCCGACAGCCAAGCAGAAAAGTTGCACGGTAATACCAGGAAGTGAAATATGAAAGGGAAAATTTAGCAAGAAAATTGTGTTCAAATTCCAGTCCTTCATTCATTCAGGGAAGTATTTGCATTAAGGTTTGAATGATCTGACTGTAGGAAGTGGCACACAATATTATATGCAATAAATACGAGACTACGAGAATATAATGCTTACTTAAACATACCCCGTTAGATTTCAAACCGACTTGTTATAACCTCGTCTTTTTCAATTTGAGAACTATGGATGAAAGATGTGACCTGTATTTATCATGTGGAGTTTGTCACACACTCAAAACCACTGAATTCCTTTATATGCTGATACGACACACACATAAATGTTCTTTTTTTTATTTATCCTAATGTAGCAGACACACACACACACACACAGGACTGATTACAATACACTCAGTCAGTAGCCAGCAGTGTAAATTAAAATGTAGTATCCTCATGTGTCTCTTCAAAGTTTGTATCACTCTCTCTCTCACACACACAACACACACAACACATACTAACACACACATGCTATACGTGAGCCGGGATAGAGTTTAGTGTGAAGGGGTTCATAACAGCTTAGCGCAGACCAGCTTTAACTAAGTTGATGCCACCAGTGCACAGTAAAGGAGTCGAGACCTTCACCACAACACAACACACCATCCATTATTACCATCCTCACCCTCATCACTCAGGCAGGATTCGTAGGTCTGAGCAATATCTAATGACTACTATGACCGAACACCTTGGCAACATCATTAAACCACATGCATTACGTTAGGCAAGTCTACCATTTTATGACACCATGAAACTGAATCGAGGAAACTCAATATACATTACGTTAGTCTTGTTTACCATTTTACACCAGGAACATGAATCGTGGAAACTCAATATACGATAGTCGTCGCGTGTATGTTTACCAAGGCTGGAAATGTTAAATGCATCGGAGACTTCTATGGGTTCAAATACACCCATCCTGATTTGTTTTCTTCCACAACTTGTAGTCCTTCCTCATCGTCTCATACTTTATATACGACCCTAATTGCTGTACTGTCATTACTACCAATCGATAATTTATAACTTAGTATTGACCTCAGTGGCTGGATAGACGGAAATTAAGACACTACAAATTCGTCGATTCCAAACTTCGACCCACTTACCTACACACGCAAAAGAGCAACGAAAAACTGTGTAAAAAAAGATGGAGTGAGAACAGTGTCTAAATCCTAACTCATCCCCCAAGTAATTAATGACCACGTATACCACACCCTTCCATCCCCTCCCTCACCAGTACCTCTCTTTCCCCTCCCTAACCAGTACCTCTCTTTCCCCTCCCTCACCAGTACCCCTCTTTCCCCTCCCTCACCAGTACCTCTCTTTCCCCTTCCTCTTCCCCAAGCAGCGTCCCCTTCCCTTCCCTTCTAACCACCAACCACCCTCCTCCCCTTCCCCTCCCAACAACATGTATCTTTCTCCTCTGCCCGCCTCCATCCCACCTGGCGGCCGTTCTCGACACTACATTACCGGATGAATTATTACTACAGAGTCTCACAAAGCACTCGGTATTATTTTCTTTTTCAGGAAAGACTAAATTAACTTTGTTCAGCTTGATTCTGGGTGAGGTTAAGCAATACTAAGTCAAGTTGGACAGCTTGGGTCTGGGTCAGGTTAAGCAATACTAAGTCAAGTTGGACAGCTTGGGTCTGGGTCAGGTTAAGTAATATTAAGTCAGGTTGGACAGGGATATTCATAATGTATACGGTTCGATTAGGTTAGGATACAAAATGAAGGCCAGGGTAAGTTAAATTAGGCCATGTTACATAAGAAGAGTCGGATATGGTTAGATTAGGTAAGGCTATGTTGGAGGAAGTCACATTACGATAAAGAAAACCAAGCAAGTCACATTACGATAAAGAAAACCAAGCAATCTGAGTATGAGAAAGCCTTACTTGGCCCCTTGTGTATTTATGCCCCGTTAAGAGAGTGGAATAATATACACCAGAACCAACAACAGTCCACCAACACACAAACTATTCCAACACTTCCAAGCTGCTCCCCTTCTTAAATCTTTCACCACCGTATACAACAACAATTTCTCCAGCTTTTGCTCCTCCTCCAACTCTTCTTCCTCTTCAGTACGTATTCCACCTCCACCACCTCCTCCTCCACCTGAATTACCGAGAGAATAAACTTGCCGTCTCCGGATACCTCGCTGCTCCTCCCCCTGAAATATGGCGTAATGGAAATGTAACAGGATTTGAATATTTTACCTCATTGTTTCCCCCGAGCAGACCAGGGCGAGGGGAGAGTCTAATGAGAAACGATGGTATAATATCTAAACGCCAGCCAGGATTCTAAGGAGGGATATTAAGGGTCTATCACACTACTCGAGTACCTGTTTCCTTAAAGTTTGTCGTCCTTCATCATCCGTTCTCGGGTCGGAATTATTGTCCCTCATAGATTTTGTAGGTGTTCCCTTTTCTTCTATTGATAAGGGACCCTGTGGTGTACTCAGAACATTGGAGGTAAATGAGTCCTTCATATACTGCTACAAAACGCCACCTATATGGAATGAGCTCGTTTTGTGGCATAGTCAGGAAGAATCAGAAGCCTTCAATTCTCATACACGATCACAGGGTCCTTGAAAATTGCAGGTGTTCTTTTTCTTCTATATTCCATCGGTACACTGGGAATACGGTCCCCAAGGCTCTCAGAGAGGATACAAGGGACGTGCTCAATGCTTACCTTCCAAGTACTGTACTGATTATAACACTCATTTATTTTTACCCTATTTCTTGATTTAAGATATTTTTATGTCGTATCATCGCTTAACCTAGCCTGACCTGACCAACGTAAAAACAGGGATATTCTAAAGTAACCTGCTTTTACGTACTATATATACCGTACCCTAGCCTGATCTGACCTGACCAACCGTAAATTTGTCCAGCCTAAATTATGCAGCCTGTATACACTAGGCCTACATACACATCCACGAAAAAGAAAATTCCTATACATAAAGGTTCGGGAATAATGTGTGGCCTGGCAGAGCTCCAGATGAGACCAGACAAACATGAATCATATCACCACAAAATTCATAAAGCTTAACTTGGGGGAAGGGAAACATGTCAGTATGATGAAGCTTACTTAATCCTCCAAGCTGGCTCACAAAACAAACCTCTCAAGCTGAAGGTGATCTGTCTCTTGTTACAATATGAGGGAATTATGAGTTACAGTATGAGGGAATTATGAACCTTCTATCCACATAATATATGGTTCATGTGACGTAGCAGTATGAGGGAATTATGAACTTTCTATTCACATAATATAAGGTTCATGTGACGTAGCATCCCTTTCTTTCCTCTGAGTGTAGCATTAATTTAGTGAGAAGGTAAAGCTGTGATGTTTTTTTCCTTTTCACAAGAAGAATGCAGTCGCTGAATTAAAAGATTCATAATATATTACACATTTCAGAACTCGGGCAAGAATTACATTTACATAATAAAATATTAACAGACGCATGAGAGACACAGACAGACAGACAGTGTATTAAATTAAGATAACAGTGGCTAGTCCTAAATAGAAAATTAAGTTGTGATACTAGTGTGATTAAGTGTGGCACCATGATAGTCAAGTGTGGCACCATGATAGTCAAGTGTGGCACCATGATAGTCAAGTGTGGCACCATGATAGTCAAGTGTGGCACCATGATAGTCAAGTGTGGCACCATGATAGTCAAGTGTGGCACCATGATAGTCAAGTGTGGCACCATGATAGTCAAGTGTGGCACCATGATAGTCAAGTGTGGCACCATGGTAGACCTAGTTATGACAACAAGGCTATAGTAATGAGAGTTGTGGTATAGTTTAGTCCAGGTATGGGGGGGTAAGGGAGGGGGGTAAGGGAGGGGGGTA
>JAWZYT010002292.1:35000-43771 GCA_034508575.1 Petrolisthes manimaculis
AAGAAAGAAAGAAAGAAGAAAGAGAGAAACTAAAGAAAGAAGGAAGAGAGAAACTAAAGAAGGAAAGAAGGAAGGAAGGAAGGTGGAAACGATGAGAAGAATGAATGAAGGAAGGACGGCAGACAGGAAAGGAGGTGGAGAGGGAGAAAGGAAAGAATATGTGGCTGGGAGGGAGAAATAATTATGTAGGAAGAGAGAAGGAAATGACCACAAGGAAAGACGAACAGATGACCAGAAGGAGGAAAGGAGGAAAGAAAGATGAAAAGGAAAATGGGAGGGAAGATGGCATGGAGGGAGGAAAGGAGGGAGGAAGGAAGGAAAGGAGGAAGGAAGAAAGGGAGGTAGGATGAGGGAGGTAGGAAGGGAGGAAGGAAGGAAAGAAGGGAGGAAGGAAAGGAAGGAGGAAGGAAAGGAGGGAGGAAGGAAAGGACGGAGGAAGGGAAGGAGGGAGGAAGGGAGAGGCAGTAAAAAAAGCAGAGAGGAAGGGAAGGAAGGAGGAATTATGAGGGAGAAAAAGAGAAATGTAAAGAGAGAGGAAAAATGAGAAAGGAGAAAAGGAGAAAGTATTGTAAAGAAGCTCAAAGGATAAAGGAAAAATAAGTGGAACAAAGAAATAAGGAAAGAAAAAATAAACCTAAGGAAAGCAAGCAAGGAAACCAGCAGGGAAGGAGGAGGCAACACAGCAGGAAGAAATTACTTGAGAGAGAGAGAGAGAGAGAGAGAGAGAGAGAGAGAGAGAGAGAGAGAGAGAGAGAGAGAGAGAGAGAGAGAGAGAGAGAGAGAGAGAGAGAGAGAGAGAGAGAAGGGAAGTTGACACGACAAAACTATATAGGTAAATAATTGAATGGAAATTAAAACTTGGCCTCATGGAAGACTCGACCCACAAAAACACACACATAGAGACACAACAACACGATACAACTTTGCTCTCAACACAATACACATCACTATAGAAACCGATGTTGATTTAAACCTCCAAGTGGTCGACTAGGAACACCAGAAATACGAATATCAGAAAACTTAAGCATAAAAATCAGAGAGCTACAATCGCCAATCCTAAACATATTATCTCTCTCTCTCTCTCTCTCTCTCTCTCTCTCTCTCTCTCTCTCTCTCTCTCTCTCTCTCTCTCTCTCTCTCTCTCAATCTCTCTCTCTCTCTGGGGCAGAATTAACCTCTTTCTAAGTAGCTACCAGAGGCGCCAATTTGCACGACGAGCCTAAAGTTTACAGGGCGACTCAAATATATTTAACTCGTTCTGGAGGCATAAAGGAGCCGACCATTTCATCTTATCAACACCAGGAGCAGGTCTTGGCAAAACTTGGAGACGCTGGTGACAAATAAACAAACACACACACACACAGACACACAGAAAGACACATAAGGTGGAGGAAGCCTAATTAGGGTGAGGGTGGCGGGAAACAGACATATGTGAGAGAGAGAGAAAGAGTGAGAGTGAGAGAGTGAGAGAGAGAGAGAGAAGCAGAAGCAGAAACAGAAAGACAAATAATAGAAAGAGAAAAAGATAAAGATACAGAGAGAGAGAGAGAAGGGTGGGGGGAGAGGGAAATAACACGAGATTGGACGAGATCTGAGGAAGAGGGAGGAAAGAGGAGACAGAGACAGAATGGGCCGAGGAAAGAGGCACAAAGAGAACCAAGATAAAAGGAAAGGGTGTGGTGGTGGTGGTAGTGGTGGTGGTGATGGTAGTGGTGGTGATAGTGGTGGTGGTGGTGGTAGTAGAGGTGGTGGTGGTGGTGATAGTGGTAGTGGTAGTAGAGGCTTGAAGGGAAAAATAAAGGATAATAATTGTAAAGATAGAACGTAATAAAGATGGGAAAGGATAGTAAAAGATGAAAGTGTGTAGGGAGGGAGGGAAATGAGAGAGGGAATGAGAGAAGAGGTGAAAGGGAGAGAGGGAAATGAGAGAGGGAATGAGAGAAGAGGTGAAAGGGGAATAGGACAAAACGTGATAATGACTGGAATATACATTTGGGAAGAAGAAGGGAGGAGATATTAAGAGAGTGAATGAGGAATGAGGAAGAGAAAGGATAATTATAAGGAACATGGAGAAGGGAAACACAAGAATGAATAAAGAAAATAAAAGAGGAATAATAAGAAGGTGTGCATTAAAGATCGGAAGAGAAACAAGGGAAAAAAATAGGGCAAGGATGATAAAACAATAACAGAGGCAATAAAAAAGGACAGGAAGGAAAGGTCAAAAAATAAATTAGGAGAACAAGAAAAGGCAAAAAACAGGAGGGAGAGAAAGAGGGAAATAAATAGGGGGAAATAAATAAAGTATAAAAATAGAAAGGAGAGAATAAAAATGTTTGTTGAAAAAGTAGAGGGGAAAAGAGGTAAATGAGTGGAAAATAATGAGAAAAAGGTCAATGAGAGGAAAATAGTGAGAAAAAGAGGTCAATAACGGAAAAATAGTGAGGGGAAAAGAGGTCAATGAGAGGAAAATAGTGAGGAGAAAAGGTTAATGAGGGGAAAATAGTGAGGGGAAAATAGGCCAATGAGAGGAAAATAGTGAGGGAAGAAGGTTAATGCGAGGAAAATAGTGAGGAGAAAAGGTTAATGAAGGGAAAATAGTGAGGGGAAAATAGGCCAATGAGGGGAAAATTATGTTAGTAATGATGACGGTGAGATATGCCGGTGACGGAAGAGGGAGAGGCGAGGGAATAAGAGGGAAGCAACAGGCACAGAAAATATTGCAGGCAGTGTCAGTACAGAGAAAGACGACCAAGAATGTTTAGAGGTGCGTATGGCCAAAAGGAAACAAAAGGGAAAGACGAGGAGGGGATGTGATAAATAGAAGCAAGAACAGTAATGGTAAAAACTGGACCGAAAATTTTTGGGGGGGAGGGGGGAGGGGAGCGGGAAATAAAAAAGGAAAAACAGGCAGGAAAAGAGAGGGAGAATGAAAAAACAAACATGGGAGCGAGCACCAACGTAAAATATAAAATAATAACAACTAGAGAAGGGAAAACAATAAGCAGTCAAGAAGGAAGAAAGAATAACATTGTTGGTTGGGGGGAATGGGGGGGAAGGGAGAAGAGGGGAAGGGGGAAGGGGGAAAGGGATAAGTGGGGGGCGAGAGGAAAAGTGGGGGGGCGAGGGGAGAAGTGGGGGGGGGACGAGTGGAAAATTGGGGGAGCGAGGGGAAAAGTGGGGAAGGGAAAAGGGGGAAAAGTGGCAGCAACAACGAGGAAGGGTACGGACCGACCGCCTGCATTGAGGGTAAAAGAAGGAACAAGGAGGCAAGGGGTTATTTCCTATGATACCACCAGAGGAAATTACCCCAAGTGGACACCAAGCAACACAACACACGCCTTGATATTTCTGCGGCATGGGGAGGGGAGGGGAAGGGAAGGGAAGGGAAGGAGGGGAGTGAAGTGAAGAGGAGGGGAGGGGATGGAAGAGGAGGAAGTGAAGGGGAGGGGATGGAACGGAGAGGTAGAGGGAAAATGGGAGGAAAGGGAAGTCGTGAATGGAGGTGATGGCAGGAAAGGGAAAATAAGTGAAAAGAGAAGAAGGGAGGGAGGGAAGGGGAGGGTAAAGGCGTGAAGGGAGAGGAGGACGAAGAGTGATGGCAGGAAAAGGAAGAGAGGACAATAATGTGTGGGGAAAGGAATTAAGAGGTGTGAGGCGAGGACAGAGGGTGAAGTGAGGAAAAGGAAGAAAAGGAAGAAAAGGGAGAAAAGGGGTCAGTCGTGAGGAGTTGGTGGGAGGGAGAGAGGAATTATAAGTGGAGGAAAGACGAGAGGGAAGTAGTGACAGAAGGAAAAGAATAATTTAGAAGAAAGGGTATAATAATAATAATAATAATAATAATAATAATAATAATAATAATAATAATAATAATAATAATAATAATAATAATAATAATAATAATAATAATAATAATAATAATAATAATAATATTAATAATAATAATAATAATAATAATAATAATAATAATAATAATAATAATAAAGATTGTAGTGGGTAGGAATGGGAAAGAAATCGAAAAGAGCGAGAAATAAATGGAGAATATTAGGATGAGAAAAAGGGGAAAAAGGAAGAGAAGAAAAACTAAAAGAAAAATAGAAGGAAGGTAGGGAAAGGAAAAAAGAGAGAGGGATGACAAAAGTTGATGACAAAAGGGATGAAAAAAGTAGCTAATGAGAGAAGAGTGGAAAAAGGAGTGGAGAAAAGGAATAAGAGAGAAATGAACGGAGAACGAGACAGAGGAAATAGATGAAGGGATGGGAAATAGCGAGAGAAGTTTGAGAATTATATATATGAGAAAGAGTAGGAAGGAAAGTAAAGATAGGAATTAATATTACACAAGCAGGAGGAAGGAAGATGAGAGGAATGAGGAGAGAGGAATAAGGAAAGAGGAGAGAGGAAAGAAGAGAGAGAGGAAAGAGGAGAGAGGAATGAGGAGAGAGAGGAATGAGGAGAGAGGAATGAGGAAAGAGGAGAGAGGAATGAGGAAAGAGGAGAGAAGAATGAGGAAAGAAGAGAGGAATGAGGAGAGAAGAATGAGGAAAGAGAAAGAAGAATGAGGAAAGAAGAGAGAAGAATGAGGAAAGAGGAGAGACGACTGTGGTGAAGCAAATGAGGGGAAATGAAAAGGAAGGAATAAAGAAGAACGAGAAAGAGTAGAGTTTGAAAGTGACAATAAAAAGGAAGAGTAAAGAAGATGGAATTGGAGTGAACAGAAGCCAGGGATAAAATGAGGAAGGAAAGGAAAAAATATAAAAAAAAACAAAATATTAAGAAAAAGATGTAAGAGGGATTGTATAAGTCGGAAAAATGTGTGAGGGATAAAGAGTACATGATGAGGCAGAGAATGAGTTTAGAGAATGAATGAGGTGGGTGAGTTTCAGTAGAGAGGGGAGGGAAGAGAATATATTATTGTTTATGTGCAGTAATTATAGGTTAGATTTAGGGATGACAGTGAGAAGGAGATGTAGGATTGGTTAGGTATTGTATGTGTGTGTGTCTATGCATTTTAGAGAACGTTGGTAAATCAATACAAGTATGAGAAACAAGAAAGAATAAGTGTGAGAGAAGAAGGAACACAAGAAATGAGATAACCAGAATGAAAAGTGCGAAAAGATAAAGTTGGAAGAGCGAGAATGAAGTGAGGAGAGTTGTATAAAGGAGAGAATGTGTGAGGCGTGAAATGGCAGAGTGAGCATCAAAACACGAGAGAAAAAAAAAGGTACAGACAGACAGAGACACACGCAGACAGGTACAGAATATGAAACTCAAGTGACGCAAGACACAAGACACGGCAAAGACCGACGGAAACAGAGATAGACAGACAAGATACGGAAACAGAGCTGGACAGACAAGAGACAGAATAGTTGAATAA
The DNA here is from genome assembly GCA_034508575.1 of Petrolisthes manimaculis. Classification (NCBI taxonomy): domain Eukaryota; kingdom Metazoa; phylum Arthropoda; class Malacostraca; order Decapoda; family Porcellanidae; genus Petrolisthes; species Petrolisthes manimaculis. The sequence continues at coordinate 40,372 of JAWZYT010002292.1, forward strand.
CAGACAAACAGACAGACAGGCAGGCAGGCATGGAGATGGAGACAGACAGACAGATATATATATATAATGTGGATTTACAGATGTACTAGAATTTCGGGGGCTTCGTTCTCTCTCTCATTTTAGCTCCCAAGAGAGACGAGAGAGAGAGAGGGAGGTAAGGGGGACGTTGTGTAGGCGTGGCACATGAAGTCGACCTTTATGTGTGTACAGTTCAGGACACATGAAACAGACACACTTCACTCGGGCCCCATATAAAGCCTAGATATATATTATAGAACGTCTCATCCTATATACCCTATATATGTTCAAGGAGGGGCTCTTTTCACATGTGTAGGTTTTCATGTCTGTAACTGTATAATATAAAAGACAGACAAAACGGACAGATAGACGGATGGTAAAGCTGAATTGATTGATAGATAGATAAATAGACGGATGGAAAAATCTGAAAGGATTGATAGATAGATAAACAGATAGACGGATGGTAAACGCTGCATGAATGGATAGATAGATGGAGATAGATAGGCGGATGGTAAACCTGAATGGATTGATAGATAGATAAATAGTTAGGCGTATGGTAAGAGCTGAGTGAATGGGATAGATAGATAAATAGATAGGCGTATGGTAAAAGCTGAGTGAATGGGATAGATAGATAAATATGGTAGATAGATAGAGGGAGATAAAGAGAGAGACATGGTGTGTGTGAGAGGAGACAGGGTGGCACTGCCTGGCACTAATGCACGCTGCCAAGGCACTCGTCACAACAGCCTGGTTTATGCATGGTAGTGGAGGGGGAGGGAAGAGAGAGAGAGAGAGAGAGAGAGAGAGAGAGAGAGAGAGAGAGAGAGAGAGAGAGAGAGAGAGAGAGAGAGAGAGAGAGAGAGAGAGAGAGAATGCTGAAGAGTTAGGGTTAAAACTAGTTGAGTGGAATAACATAAAAGGGTGAAAGGAAAATATTTAAGGGGTAAATATCCTTTTGGTTCAGTAGAGCGCCTCGAGTCCTCCAAAGTATGTCAGGAAACAGGACCATATAAACAAATGTATTGGTTGCCTGTTGCCAGGAATAGTTTGGAGGAATCAGTTACTCCAGATTTACCAACACTATACTATCCCCTTAAATATTCAGTGGGAAATATAACACGGTGGAAGAGGGACATAAAGACAGTGAACAAATAAATATACTGACAGAGAGAAAAGCAAGAATGAAAGGGACAACAATAATTTGGAAATATAATGGAAACGTGAAGGAAATAACGAGAGAAAAAGTGCACATTAATTATGGGGAAAGGGAATGAAAGAAATTGGAAGTGGAAAGTGAATGTTTAATGTAAGTACTATTAGGAATGAACACAAACATCACAAGCATAACGATAAATAAGAGTTATATTTGGAGAGAGAGAGAGAGAGAGAGAGAGAGAGAGAGAGAGAGAGAGAGATAGTGTGTGAGAGTGAGAGAAATTGAATGATTGATGTAGAAAGAAAAAAACATAGGGAAAGAAGAGGCACAAAATTGAGAAGGTAGATAGATAGGAGGGAAGGGAAGAGACAAAGAGAGGAAATTGAGAGAGTTACACTTAGAATGGAAAGAAGATGGCCGTGGATACAGAGGACGCAACAAAAAATGGGAGGGGAGGCTCACAAAAATAAGAGGGGAAAGAAGAAAAGGGAAGAAAGAATGAAAAGGAAATTGGAGGAATGGAGCAGAATGTGAAGAAGAAAGAAACGAAGGGAGAACGAACGACTGATAGGTTAATAAAAAAAACGTATATATATTGGAGGGTAGAAGTGGAAACGTGAGAAAAAGAAAAAAAAGAGAGAAAGAAAAAAAAGAGAAAGAAAGAAATAAAAGAGAAAAAAAAAAAGAGAAAAAAAAAAAGAGAAATAAATAAAAAAAGAGAAATAAATAAATAAAAGAGAAAGAAAAAAAAGGTTAAGAAAAAATCAAGTACAGTATAAGACGTGAAGAAGCAACATACAGTAAGTCCCAGCAATGTTACCAATAGTTATACCTTAATATTCATTGAAGGAAACACGAGTCAAGTGGAATCTGGATGGAGAGCGATGTAGAGGAGACACTTCGAATAGCATATATACAAGGAGTTAAAAAGATACGAGTATATATGATGGGGTGTTTGGTGAGGACTTGAGAGAGGAGTGGATGTAGCCTAATGAGGGTAATCAATATGAAGTTTTTTTTTTTACCTCATATAAATTTGGTTAGAATTCGAATTTCTTTACTTATCTAGAATTTTGGTTAGAATTCGAATTTCTTTACTTATCTAGAATTTTGGTTAGAATACGAATTTTTTACTTATCTAGAATTTTGTTAGAATTCGAATTTCTTTACGTATCTAGAGGGAATATTATGGTCTAGTGAGATACACACACTATGTAAAAACTGAGAATATCATGTGCTGCCGTTAATTAAATTTCACTCCAGAGAGAAGAAGCCTTGCCAGAGTCTTGAAAAGGTAATCCAGTAAGTAAAATTATTTAATATAGAAAAGAAACTTGGAATAATAAAAAATAGTGACCTGTGAAAAATGGTACTGGAAGTGGAGATGGATAGTTTTGCAGTTTGGGTAACCAGCCTATTCTTATATTTAATGGATTTTCTTTGAAGGAACACATTGACAAAGACCCACTTCAGAATGATGCCATGAAGTTTGATCACTGGAGGTTACACACACACACACACACACACACACACACACATCTGCAGTACTGAAGTTGTTAGTATTTTTATAATGTCAATCCGATTTACAGATTCCATGATTAATCAGAGTAACCATTTTTATATTCCCTCTCTCTCTCTCTCTCTCTCTCTCTCTCTCTAACCCTCACCACACACGCACACCGCAGTGATAATAAATATACTCTAATTTAATTCTCTACCGACATATCATAAGAGTATCATTAAGCCAGAAGTGTGCACGCAGAGGAGTGGACCAGACCAGACCAGACCAGACCAGACTAGACCAGACCAGACCAGACCAGACCAGACCACACCGGACCACACCGGACCAGACCAGACCAGACCAAACCAGACTAGACCAGACCAGACCACACCGGACCAGACCAGACCAGACCAGACCAGACCAGACCAGACCAGACCAGACCAGACCAGACCACACCGGACCAGACCAGACCAGACCAGACTAGACTAGACCAGACCAGACCAGACTAGACTAGACTAGACCAGACCAGACCAGACCAGACCAGACCAAACCAGACCAGACCACACCAGACCAGACCAGACCAGACCAGACCAAACCAAACCAGACCAGACTAGACCAGACCTTCTCACCATCTGCCTCTCCTCCACCACCACCAACACCAACAACACCACCCACCAACACCAACACCAACATCACCATTACACCATCAACACCAACACCAACAC